>JABASH010003077.1:0-17695 GCA_019776445.1 Tomocerus maximus | reverse complement strand
GTAATTCTGTCAAAAGTATTCACCCGTCATAATTAATTAGGTGCAGGAAAATTGAATATAATGGTGAGGATAATGAAGTGTAGAATAATAAATGGAATAGATTTGGATTTGTTTCTGCAACTTATTGATGTGTAGATAAAAGGATTGAAAAATGTCGGGATGCCGATACACGGTAGAAAGTAATAGAGTAAGTGGGAGAAAGGATTGAAAAGTCACGCCTTGTGAATAGACGAGATAAAATGTGGGAAGGATGAGAATTCTTTGGTTGAGTTCAAGTTTGTGGATGAAAAGTTAAGTCACGCACAAATATTTTTAGTTTTTGTTGACAAAATGAGAAAGTTTTGCATTGTAGATTATTCGCGAGTGTAGTTTTGTGCACGGATTAAATTCTCATTTGATACTGTAGTTCTTTGCATAATAGCTACATGGCTTGAGCAAAGAAGGTTGGGGAGAGGATGCAAATGATGATGATGATTCCAAAACACACAGCGAAGAAATTCAGTTAGATTTGCTGAGTCTTGACAGTCCGTGCAGCACTGTGTATAC
Organism: Tomocerus maximus; assembly: GCA_019776445.1. NCBI lineage: Eukaryota > Metazoa > Arthropoda > Collembola > Entomobryomorpha > Tomoceridae > Tomocerus > Tomocerus maximus. The sequence continues at coordinate 17,149 of JABASH010003077.1, read as the reverse complement.
AACATCCTCTACATGTATAAAATAGACATGTAACAGTATACAATATAGTGTGTAGTATAATATGTAATATTATAGCTATCCAGATACAGAGTGGGATGAGTTGGATGAGCAAGTGTCTAGGTTCGTTTAGAGAGGAAGGTGACTGAGTGCAGTGAAGATGTAGAGAGAGACGACTATATTATTAGAGTGTGGCTGAAGAATACGGGAGATGAGACAAATGAGAAGAGGGAGTGATGTAAGCCGGAAACTTTCATTTGGCTCTTGCAATAAGTAGAGACATAGTTCAGCCAACCGGGGCACTGAGCAATGTAGTTCCGTTACACACCTTTCTTTCTATTCATTCCTCCTATAAGTAATATGACTGCCTTCATAATTCATTATTTATAAAACAGGGAACGCATGGTCTACACAGAAATGAGTTGTGGAGCTTCCTATGATGATTCGGATTAGTTAAGACATGCATTTCCTCGACACGAGTGCATTATCCTGTCAAAGTACACACGCGGTCTGTCCAACTTTTCCTCTCGCCTGTCTTACTATCCCCCATCTATCTAGCGTCCTACTACGACGTAATTTACTTTTACTCAAAATATATATTGATCCCGGCGAATTCTGTATCTAAAACTATACATTACCTACTATCTGCACTGACTACATATAGATAATGTTATACATAAGTAATGTCGACGTAATAAGATCTAGGTGAGAATACAGTTCAGTGTGGCGTTCAAATGGGATGGGATGATGTAGTGGAACAGTATGCAGTCTTCGACTAACCTTAGATTTAGATTCAGTCGAGAGAGAGAGGAGTAAATGATTCTGTAACTAACACGATGAATTTACCATCTGAAAACTGTTCTTCTTAACTTTAGCGAAATATATTTCCTTTTGCCTTTCAAACACACACAGCATGTTTTCTACCTCCCGATTCTCAGAGCTACACTACTTACAATTAGATAACATACTTAATAATGAATACTAGTACATAGGTTTTACTATTGCGTACTGCAGATATGATATTTATAGCTACTTATCGTATAGACACTTTGTGAGATGCCTCAAGGTACTTTTGTAGGTCCCTAGCGTTTTTTATAATTATAGAGTAAAATTGTAAGTAGGTTTGTAGTATAAAGTTATTCAGTGGCATGAAGGCTGGTGATTATTATTTCACCTATTGTTTTACATTGGTAACTTTAATAGCAAGGCTGTGTTTGTGGTGTACCTTGCCTTCATGTTACAGTCATGGGGAAAGGAAACTCGCTCGCCTTCTGACAGAACAGACCGCTTTTTTGGTAAACTTTCTTTGAAAGTTTTCGATACACATGCATATTATGAGAAGTTTAGTTCAGGTAGAAGGAGGAGTGTAGGTACTGAGTTGAAAACTAAGTTGGGCATATGCATATATCTGGTGATGTGCGCACCTGCTTACTTATATTATGGGAGTTGTAGTTAAACTGGGAGACTTTCTCTTGAATTTCCACTTAATTAAGTTCTTTATCAGCAAGTTACGGGTATCTGTATTCATAGCTCTGTCTCCGTTGTCTTCGTGCTGACTCTGTGTGGATATATTGTTCATGTGTGCACAACTGCACAAAGAACTGATTGAGAGAAAAGTTTATCGCTGATTAGAAAGGTTTCAAACAAAAAGACCAGGAAATAGGTATGTGAAGGAAGAACACTTGCGAGTTGCATTCCAGCGTCAGATGAAACTGTTAGGGAAGTCAAATTCCATTTGGAATCGATGTGTCTCGTTTTCTTTGTACTTCTATTGTCTTCCATAGTTATTGTTAGATAGAGTTAACTTTCCAACCAGACAGACGTGAGCTTACTAGTACACTCTAGTACTATATATATATATTATACTAATATCCAACATTACATAATGTACGCATGTAATATATCTATTTGTGCCACATTTAGCCACTGTACTAAAGGTACCTACTTACATACTATTATGCAGACACTGTGCATATAGAGACAATAGTAGTACAAAGATATAGAGAATGCTGCATGGTGAGTGTATAGTGGGTAGTAGGAGTAATAATAATATTATCTGACTAAACTGTTCGGGTAACACTTGGTATAAATATATGCGGAGGAAAACTGTTTTGTGCACATAATAAATATAATACAGAGGAGTTCACGTATCTGCATACTTGGTATGTAGGGAGATAGGGGCTTTAGGAATGGACGGAGACCCGGAGTCTGGGATAGTAAGCGTACATTAGCCACATATACAAATTTCCTTTTCCTTTTCATCAGCATTGCCCTCTATTTTAAGGGAAATGTAGACTCCGTACGTACTACTACTACATCCAAGATAAAATGTCATGTACATGTACAGCCTGCAAAGTTCACTCAAAGCAACTTTATAGTAATTCCAACAGGGCAGACAGAAAGGCGATAAAGTTGGACTTGGCCGATAGTATTATATTGCGTAAGTCTGCTCGTGACTTTCCAACCAAAGGATAAAAAGAGTCCAACCATTGCATTGAAATATTATGTGTTAACAAAACTGGGATCTCTGAGTTTTCTTTGGCTTGTCTTGACTTTCCCTCGCCGTTTGTTATGACTGATTGGGAGTGAGTTACAGTCAGCACACTCGCATAGGCTACCACTGTCCTCTTACATCATAAGTACATACATACATTACTCTCTTACAGACATACATTACTCTCTTTGCATGCATATTGCTATTACAATGCACACAGCTCAGATCTTAAATCCTCCCTACTTCTTGAAATTTACATCCATTCTTATCCTGACCCATTCGCTTTCTGACTCACGACAATCATTTCTGTCTGCATACCACACACAACTTTCGTCTCATCGTCGGAACAAAGTTGTGCAGAAAGAGTTTCCTTGGCCGGCAGGGTACCTCGCTGGTCATGAAGTCTCTTCTTTGATCTATCGGTCTATTTTAACTATTTCTTCAGCTAATTCAACCATTTCTCGCATATCTTTGAATGTCTCACTTCCCTTGTCAAACTAAGCACAGCCTCAATTTCAAATTGTTCATGATGGATAGTCACAGCGAGAAAAGACGGGGCTGTGATGTTGTGACACGTCTTTTGTTCTTCTTCTAATTAGTACTCCCTACATACAAAGGCACTGTCTTCTATTCTTCCTCCACAATCTAATTTACTCAACTCTATCTTATGCAAATGTCTCCTTCCCATTTATAGAAATTTCTTCATTTGGGACACCATTCATTCCGTTGCTCTCTTCAAGTTCATTCCATGCTCAAAACAATATTAATTTATATTTACTCCAAATTACTACAGCATTTACTTTCTACACAAAATATCTCAAGTACTTTATCCATTATGCTCTAAATGCTTTTATTTATAGAAAAACCTTCTTTAAAGAATTTTCATATTATATTTTAGCCATTTCTCAATTTTTTTCAGAGTCTATAAGAAAAATGTATTTGAACAAAATGACACTTTTAAGTAATGTGATGTTATTAGTCAGCCTTAGGTTTTGAGACAACTCGATTTGTTTTTCAAGTAGGTTTTCGTAGACATAACTGTTGAAAATGCTCAAATAATATTAGGAAATTAAAGGAGTTTATGTAGTTCCACCAGCGAAATTGGAGATAACAGAGTGTCATATTGTCGCCACTGACGTCAGTGTGCCAACAAGTTTTGTGATTGGAGGAATCTGATTCACCATTGTGTTCAATCTCTAATACACAAGTTGAAAAATGTCTGGTATTGTCCATTGAAAGAAAAGTGTATGAAGTTTTATTAAATCGCGGAAGTAAACTTGAGTTTTGTGCGTGATGAAAGTATAAATTGTACAAACAACGCAGCGTGAAAAGAAAGGAAACTCGTGGAAACATTACGAAGCTGTCATCAATATTTTCTGGGAAGAATATATCTATAGTAATTACTTAGCTGCTTTTACTTATTTGAGTCCATGTAGCAGGAGACTCGGGACCAACGCATTTCCACGTATTGTTAGTCTGCCACTTTATTCAGTAGCATTGCGAAGAGGCAAAGGAAACGAGTTAAATGGAGTTGGATATGAGGAAACCAACGGGCAGCATTGCGAAATGCTTCTCTTATTTTCTCAGGGCGATGCTTTTACTTTTTCCTCAGATAGATCACATCACAATAGTGGGCATGGGTACCACCTTTAAATTGGTATCTCCACTCTATATGGACTCGCAGTTTACTAATGGCATGGAACTATATCAAAAGAAGCTACGAATAAATCTTCAGTAAAACTTGTCTTGTAAGTACACGGTGCATTTCGCGTGTACTCCTCCAGAGTAAAGTAACAGTATTTTTGGCAAGCAGCTTAAAAACTGTAACTAACTGGAAACGTTTTGTTGTGCTCACCGAAGCACTTCTTACTCAAGTGGCTCACAATCAGTCATTTTCCCCTGACCATACTGCCTACAGTCTTTTCCACTTTGCAAACGGTGCTGAAATAAATAGGTCAAAAGGCAAAAGTTATTTTAGTCTGGATATGATTCAATTGAATATGTACTCCCAACCAATTACTTAGAACTTATACAGCAAATAAGCAGCCAGTTTATACATAAATATATGTACTATCTGCAAAAGTATTAAAGAATTGCTTTAGGTAGAACCTAATGATAAAAATGGCCTTAAAGGAGTAAGTTAAGAATCATCAAAAGATTTTCTTTGCAATTCTGCAACAATATGCTATGCGCTGATATAACTGTGGATTATATTGCACAGAAGATAATATTTTTTGTTACAGATCCAGGGCTCTATGCTTTTAATAACTTTGACATTTGAAAAATAATTAATACTTTGGCGTATTGCGAAAAGTTTGAGTTGAGATCATGCAATCTGATTTATTTTTTATTTACTCGGTATACAAATATAAAATAAGGGTATATAAATGGCAAAAGTCATCTTTGAATTAAGCGACAGTGTTTAATGGGGTATTAGTGAGTAAATAAGTAAGTAGGGTGTTATTTATGGGCATTTAGTTTATGAAATTGACATTTTGCGCAGTATTCGTGTTGATGAGAGTTTGAGTAGGGAGATCTGTGGGTATAAGGAGGTAATAGTTGAGAGACGTAGTGCTGCATTACCGTTGGCCATAAATTGGTGTCAGTGTTGAGGAGAGTAAGATATGTAAGAAGAGTGTTCTTATCCGGAATGTATAATCACATTAGTGTGAAATTCAAAGGATGCTCTGGAACAGAATGTTGAAGTAGTCGTCGGGGGGAAAACATAAAAATATTATAATGTAAAGTCGTTGAAATTTGAACTTGTACAGTTGTTCGCAGTTATTACTAGAGTGAGAGATTCTGAGGAGGAGTCCGCGTTATCTCTCCGCTTAAAATTCTTTCAAACAGCAGGACAGAGTCTGGAAAATTCAAGTGGTAAAGTTAAGTGAAGGAAACCATGAGTTGGGATCTCTCTAATTAGGTGCTCATCGTGAAGAACTTCTGAGACGAAACTTTTCACAAGTACTACAGTTACTCCTGGTTATGTTATAACAACTCTTACTCACCAGAAACCAAATCGAGAGTTAAGAGAGCCTAATAGTAAATATGCCAGACACACTGTTCCTTGTACAGCTTATGTTACTACTTTATGTTACTATCTTCTGTCCTCCATTTCCTTATTTTATCATATTTGCACTGAATGAGTCAAGTGTAGTCGAGTGCTATTCTCTTCGTCACCCTCATTTTTATAGATATACTCCAACTGTTTTCCTTTCTGCATGAGTTATTCTTTTGCTATTTACGTGCCCTTTCACTGCAGTGCCTTCTCTCTATGAATTGTTACCTAACCTGTTTACAATTTCATTTCTTTCTCCAACTCAATCTCCCCTTTATATTACCCTACATTTCCTTTTATGACGCCAGCTGGTATCTCTATGGCTCTTGGACTCCTATGCCCACCTACTAATGACTAATACTAATACCTAATACCCATATCTTCCAAGGTGCTAAGAATAAGATAAATCCTAAACGGCCTGCTAACATCCTAATTCTGACTTTCCCCAGCGTGTACACTGCACGGATTAATTAAGGGATTAAAATTGTTTGTTTAATGTTCGTAAAATAAGCTGATAAGCATGCCTAGTCTAATAATTATGACTGTCATTAGCAATAAGAGACGCTATATCCACCCAGGAGCCTCACCCACCACTCCCCGGATTTATATCTCATTTTCTTGCCACCTAATTTCCATTTCATATACCTATACTACGCATATCTTTATTTTACAACATTGTTATCTTATTTTTGCGGCTCCACAGTTTAGTTTGGACACTTTTTAATTACCATAATTTTCGAAATTTGCCTTTCACGGAGTTTTTTCCTCTGAAATAACATTTCTCCTTCCTATTCCCATATGGAACATTAAAGCTACTTAGGTATATTTTATTACAGAAATCTTTAAATGCTACCTTCCTCTGTACAAGTGAATGTACTACAATACTACGTGCTAACTATATGGTCCATTGTAATACATTTTTACAAGTTCTTACATAATAAATGTGAACTTTTCGGCAGTTAATGCCTAAAATTGGAAGAGTTGCGAATGTTTGAAAAGACTGGATAATGTTAATGGAATTTTAATGGTTTTCATAACGAAATTGCATTACTTTAAGTTGGAGTTGTGTGGATTTGGTGGTAGGGACTGGGGCATATGGTAGAGATCGTAATAAAGTAATATTGAGATAAATTATTAATAATGGAAGAAGCACTAAAAAGGAACGGTAATGGACTTAGTATTTCCATTTGGTTCCTTAGTGGGCCGTGGTTGATGTAGACTATTGTCTAGGGATTGGGAATGACATGAGAAAGGTAGTTCTACATATGTTCAGATTTAGTGAAATAATTACAGGAGAAAGTAGATTCTCGTCGGAGGTAGAGCTTCTAAGAAGACAACTAGACAAGGCATGCGATTATGTGGGGTTAATAGTCAGCTTTGACTTGACTTGGAAGACACGCGTTCACGTGCCCAAGAAATGCGGAGGCAGGGAAGATGAAACTTGTCTAGCTTCCTGAGTGCAATGATACATAATATTATTAGAAGAGGAACTAAGGTGAGGCTGAGTCACTTCGATTTTGTTATTTCGTTGGAAGGAAGGAAGTCGACTTGGCTAAGTCGTATCTCTTCAAAATGCTGAATGCATATTTCTAGATATCCTCATTGCGCTACCGAGAAATCCCACGTTCGTGTGAGCCTCTACATATTATGTCGTCCTGTGCAGAGCAGAAATAAGGTTTCCTCTAATGAGTGTAAAGTAATGGAACGACAGAATAAATTGGTTCTCATGGGAGACATTGTCAGTTGAAAAATCGTCTTTCATTTTCTCTATTATTACTAAAGGATTTGCGTTTTGATATCAGAGCACACCGAGGGAGTGTGATCTCAAGTAAACAAAAGAAAAGTCAATAAGTCGAGCATTCAAATAGCTCGCGCAGTTAGCCTACAATGTCCTTCTTCTATTCTTATAATATATGCTCTAATTATTGATTCTGTCAATGCTGAGTCAACAAGGAAAAAAGCCGTAAAATAATTATAAAATCTTTGTGTTTTATAAATACAGTAAAATCCCAGTGAAAACTGCACAAGCCAGTATTCATTCAGTATTTCTCGGGACTTGAGCAATCAAAGATTATTGGGGATTTAAGACAAGGTAAAAGTAGGTCCTCAAGGATAAGGGAAACTTGAACTTGAATAAAATTAATAATAAGTATATCTTGGGGTTATATATAAAAAATGACATCTGTCTGCGGAACATAAATTGGGTTTGAATAGATATAATAAGTCTGAATGTCTGTTTCTGTCTGGATTCCATTAGTTGGCCTTGAGTTGGTTGGGTATTGGGTAGGTTAGTTACCTTATAGAGTGGGGGAGACGTTTGGGTGAAAATGGATAGAAAAGTGTGAGTGATTGAAGTTGTGCAAATATCTGTGGGAGGATATTCGGAAAGAACGGAATTACTGACTAAGCTGGATGTAAAGAGTGAGCTAGAGATTTGACTGGTGGAGTCTAACATGAGATCTTCTAGTCATCTATATTCTTGATTGTGATTTATATTCATATTTTGGCTCAGATGTGAAGCTAGGGATTCCTTCTGTTTGATCATACTTATTATAGCTACTGGATAAAGCCGTTTCCATTCATCAATAATTTCTCACAAACACGTTCAAATTCCGTCCATTCATAAAATGGTGACCTTTTGTTACATAATATGTTTTTATATGCAATTGGCTCCTTTCTCATGCTCGTCATTGATTTGGTTTTCTCTACTAGATATTCTTAGTTTCCTTTGGATTGGATAATTATTTTTAAGTGTTGTTGTATCTTTGTAGCAAGTGTACATCTGTAGCTACAAGTTTTTTTTCATTGCATTTCTTGTTAAATTGGAAGCTTAGAAAAGTTTAAATGTTAATAAATTCATGAGTTGTTGGAAGAAAAGGAGGCTGTTTTATCCATTAAAAAGTTGGCAACATAAAACAGATTGAGCGAGAGTGGAGAAGTGTATAATAATGGGCAAGGCGAGTGTAGAGTGCAGACTTGACAATAAAATAGACAGTAAATTGGAAAGATTTATAATTATGCAGATGATGTACTTTTCTTGCACGTTCTTTCACATGGCCTTGACTTGAATTATTGTAAAGTTTTGAGAGAACGGGTTTCACAGGTTTTTCGACTGTTGCTCAACTTTTAATTTTTATACTGTGCAGACTCTTCTGGTCCCCGTCCCTGGCTAATGCGAGTTTTTATTATGAATGTGCAAGGAAAACTTTTTAGGACATAAAAGTGGTGGGGAGGGCGATTTCAATTAGCTTCCCAGTAAGTATGAGTCTCATTTCTGGCACCTAATAAATCAGCCAGCTGCCAACTGCAGATGACACCAGAAACAGGGAAATGCTTGAGCGGAAGTCTAGTTTCCTTGCCACTTAGACTATCTCTACGTTGCCGATACTGCTAGATGTCTTGTACTGACAACTTCATTTACAAACCAATCATTCGTCTTCTCTGACTACGAACAATAAGCCGATCCTTCTTATATTCTGTGATTGAGTGGGCTCCTCTGCTTACGTAATTGCAATCCCGCTCACTCAAATTCCGTCTTTCGTTTCACGGGCCCATGAACATTTTCTCTCCAGGCGCCCGGCCCCCTCACCACAAACTTCCCTCCTTCCCACGGACACATCTTGTTAACACACTTCCTTCCCCAAAACCACACTGAATTCTTATATCTTTGTGCTACATAGCCAAAAACATATTTTATTTTATCTATTTCTTAGTTTTATTTCAATTCTGTTAATACTGTATCCATAAAAATCTCGAGGAATTTTCATTCAAAGCATAGACAAACGTATTTCAAAGGTATTGTATGTGTATTGCCTTTTAAATGTATTGAAAGAATATGAAAAATCCGTTTGCTATTGATTTTAGAATCCTACTGTAAAACATGTTTCGTATAATAGAGAAAGGTAATGGTAATATTTTGTAAGGACAATGTTGGTTTGGTAAGGCGCTTATAGAGTAGTGAAACAGTAGGGGTTTAGGGGTGTTGGTTACTTAAATAAGTATTGGTTAGTGCATGGTTTCCTTGTTCTCGAGTTACAAAATGACAACTCTGGTTTCCAAAGACTTGAAAGAGAAAGGAAACACAATGCTGACAGTCAGGAAACTTGGATGTTAGTTTTGGGTACCACAGAGTCGCATATTATACAGTGTATAACGCAATCAATGTCACTATCTTGTCTGACTCTGACATATTCTGTATTTGAAATCCGAACTGAACTCTTCTTTATTGTGCTCGGTAGGGAGGGTTGTGGGAGAGAGAGGAAGAAAAGCACTCGACTCAGTCTACTCTAGATTTAGATAGTAGACAGACATAGGAGTGCCAAAGAGAATTACTATTAGTCATGTATTTACCTTGTTTGACTCTATATAGATCAATTTTCTTACGTTCAATTGTTTACCTGGGTTGACGACTAAAGTTTTCGGAGCTTGTTATGCAGGTAGGTAGCTCTGGCAAGAGATTTGGTAACAAAATCCTCACATGAAAGAAGTATTGGAAAGAAAATAAAAAACAAAGTTGATTGGTTTTGTTTTCCTTTCTCCCCAGCACGTTTTTCCATTGAATTCGAGTATGGTGTGTACCATTGGAGGATTGGAAGCCAAGACTAAAAACGTGTCAGCTCCGAGCTACTCGTAGTTCATCTATTTGCGTGCATTTGATTTATGTATCTAAATCTCCCCAGACGAGTTAAAACAATATTATAAATTATCGCCGTACATTATTTAAGATTGCTAATATGTTTGATAAACATATAGGGTGTGTAGAATAGTAATAGTCATGTTTAAAGTTTTGAATAATGGAAATAAGTCATCAAGCAGTAGCTAATTAATGCATTGTCTAAAACGTCGAGGTGAATTTTAAAATAGGTGATAGCTACCAGGATAGAACGTAAATTAGTATTTTAAACAGTAAGTTTGACAAAGTTTTCAACTGGTAGTGAGTCTATATAGGAATCTGGTAGGTATATCTGTATAGCTGGAGAATTATCTATAGTACATCTAAGTTAGGCAGCGCCTTGTTAGATTGTAGACGTTTAACAAGATAAAGATTCAGTGAGTCTACTTTTGTGCTTCCACTGGCGTGAAAGTTGTTTTTCCTAACTTTTACTTTCTTTCTCAGTCTCCAGAATTGTTCCCCTCTAAACTTTGTTCTTTCTTTCAGTGACTTTTAAGAAGGAAAGAGTAGAGACTGCACCTTAATTATTTTTCTAGTTAGAATGATCCTTTTGTCATGTGTTCCACTCGAACAACAACTCTCAGAGTGTCTCAACCTAGTTGGAAATAGCAAAGACACGTTGTTACACACATAGATCGACATTCAAGGACGCTTACTCATGATAGTTTTCAGATCAGCTCCCTTCCTCCTCCATTGGGCGAGTGCACAAAAATATTATTCGACTTTTGTCTCAAGCTTTTGGTTTGTACCTACTAGAGGAGGAGAGTGGGGAATGGGATAGGAAATGTGATACTGCTACTCATATATGTGTATAGGTATGTGGATGCCATGCATGCCTGTAGTGCCAATGTTTTATATTCATTGTGTAGATATGATTGGAAGAAAGGAAGGGGGAGAAAAGACACTATATCATAATTACGACTCCTATTATTTCCTCGTTACTTTTGATAGTTGCGTAAAATTTGTTGCGGGCTTAATTTTAAATCCCTGAATTAGGGAAACTCGGAGAAAGTTACAGTGTGTTTTGCACAAAGATGAAAACTGGAGGACGTGAGAAATGTATGAAATAACGAGTTTCAGTTCACTTCAATTCTATTTCCGAGGTTGTGGTGTGTATAAGTACTTGCAGCCATAGAGGTAGCAGAGCTACATGTGTATACATGTAGTCCATAATTTTCGAGGCACCACTTACTTACTTGGACTACATACCAAAACGGGCTTAGGTACTTATATCTGTAGTAGTAACTCGTCTGTCCTAACTTTCCAATACTCTCCACATACAAATGCATTGCTTGTAATTGCTCTTGTAATTCCCAGTATTCCTCCGTTTTCGTCGTGAAAGCATTACTGAGTATTTCCATTATTGCTCGGCCAGCGTTTTACCAGTTTCACTGATTGATATTTGAACTCTCCCATGTATGTATCTATACTTTTCCCTAATAACACGATATGTGTTGTTGTTCTGTGTTCCTATACATAGAAACTGTATACTCTATACCATACGATACTTACTTCACTCCTCATTCTTACGGACAGAAAGGATTTTTATTTTGCACTCCCTCAACCCAACACATACAAAACGGCTTGAGAAAGTAATTAGATTGTGGTTAAAAAAGAATGTGGGATCTCACATTTTAGTGGCCACCATTATTTCTTATTCTGTTTGTACTACTAACAATAAAAGTATACTAGTTAATAAAAATCTGGTGTTCATGCATGCATACGGCTTCTTTGGCTTCCTCCAACTGTCTATACTTAAGTCAAACACAAATTAATAAGGATGTAGCAATAGGTCCTTTTTTGGGGCTTGTCAAGCCATTAGCCATAATATTTTCGTGAAGCTATTGGCATCAAAGGCGAGGGAGAAGAGCAATCATTTTCTCTAAAGACTTCATTCCTCTGACCCTGACTAAATCAAGAAATGCTGCTTCCCCTCTAATTTTTTTACAATTTTTGTGCCAGAGAAAATCATTATAACAATAAGTAGATTTAGTTCCACATAGTTAAAACGTGATGTGAAACCTTTATGGCGCCAAATTAACTGTGTCGCTAAACTCTATAACGTTTACTTAACTTCTCAGCCCCTCACAGCCCAGCACGTCGTGCCATTTTTATACTACATATATGCATTCTAGGTGCTACTGAAATTAAACGGTGTATTTAGTTGGGTGGTCGGCAATGAAACTGCCAATTTCCGTAGGTACTTCTAAATTAGTAAGTAGCGTCTTTTATGATTAAAGTTTATTTTCCCATTTTTTGAAATTAGCTCCGTCGTTGACGCTGTAATTATACATAGATTTTATGGGTCCAATTAAAAGTTTTTAAGAGGAGTTAATCGTAAAGGGAAAGTTACACACTCGAGAGAACTATTATTAGCGAGTGTAGTTTCCATAAGTGGCTGTTGCTGGTTATAGCTGACCAATTCCTAACCACATTATTTACTTTTTAAAGTGTTGTAGCTCCACGTTTTTGATTCTAGAGTGTAAATTAATTATTTAGCGTGCAAAAACTGTGTGCGCCTTGTAAGAAGTTAATTCTTGGTGGTTATAAGTCGTTTCCTAAGTAGGGTTCGAAGAGCAGTTTAAATTTCTTGCAGACTCCATCAGTGAAAGTTTCTTTTTGGCAAGAACATAGAATTCTGGAGGAAGTTCATTTTTTAAATGGTATCTTGACTCAGGTGTTTGGGATTTCCAATTATTTTTATACTCACTTATGTATGAATCCTCGTGGGAGGGGAAAGTTATGCCAAAGTTTTTAGCCAAAACAGCGTTTTGTTTCAACAATGCTAATCAACTAGATGGGAAAGTGAATTAGAAACGTGCAAATATAGACATCGAATCCAGCGTTGGGGAAAAGGGAAAATGAGAGAATCGTGGCAATTCAAATGGGATCAGATATTTTAGATGCATCAAAGTGGAAAGAGTGTATAGGATTTGAGGTGGCCAGAGAAGCAATTCAGAGAGACATAATTTGGAGAAGCTAAACTATTAGAAAGCTGCCATGGAGTCGACTTTACTGGGAAAAATGGCTTTGCGACAGAAAAGTACTCAGTCTCTCCTTTTCTACTCTTATATCGTTAACTGGGATTCTAAATTGTTTTTGCTGAGAGTCAGAGTAGATCCCCGAGTTTCTCTGTCCTCTCATTTCTTATTGCCACTGCTGCTCCTGCCACTTCCTTGACTACATTTAACTTTCTTTGCTCACTCACTCATTCTGAAACTTGCAACTACAGACTACAACTATCTGCACATACTAAAAGCACAAAATACTTCAACTGTCTATACCTTATAATACATACCCTTGTAATACATACCCTTACATGCCTTATAAGTATATACCTAGTGCAATACTTATTATATATACCCCTAGGTACCTATATACACAGGCTAACCATAAAGTACACAGTCTGACATGTAAGACGATAGACAATAGAGAAACAAGGCGAAAGCTTTGCCGTCTTCACAATGACTTGTAAGAGGATGCTACAAAGAAGTGAGTTCAGTTCAGCAACTACATAGCCTTTGCAATCTTCATCCGACAGGATGAAGGGGGGGTTCTTCTTCAATAATTCACATTATCTTATCCCTTTCCTTTGCCAAACGCTACACTTTTCTTCCTCATTTCTCAAACCGCACAGAAATACTGACTTGTGGCTCAATCATTCTTCAGGATCATGATCCCGTTTTCTTTCTTTTCACTTAAAAAACTCAAACCCTCTAAACGCTACTCACCATTCTGATACAGATGTGCATTACCATTTTCTCCTATTTCTTTCTGTGACTACTATACTCCTACTAAGTATTGCCATTATGAACACGGGAATTATTTACTCCAAACGACTTTGTATTTATTTTATCCTTGACATCCCTACCTGCTCTATACTCACTATGTCCTCTACTGACACTGTAATATCCTCATTGCTAAGTACATAATTATATAGTGCCACACACATACCACTTCTCTTTGTACTGCTTAATAAAAGAAGAGTCATTTGGTTCGTCGCAGTCATGAAGAAGTATGCGTTCCAGAGAACACAGTCGACTTGAATGAATTATTCTCTCATTACCCATTTGAATGTCTTCAAATGGCTTCTCTTTGCACTCTCAGTCAGTGTAGTAGGAACAGGAAGACCAGATGTTGTCACAAGTAGAGAACTCCAAATGAAAGGTAAACATTCATGTTATGACAACTCCCATTCGCAATGTCACACATTTACTCAATTTAAATATTTACATTTGCGCAATATTCTTAAAATTGTCTTTTTTCTTCTTCCCCACTCACTCCTTTCTACTTACTTTCCTTTTCCATGCAGCCAAAGAAATTATTTCACTATTTTTAACTTTTATATATGTATACTATATGTAGTACATTCTTGATGGATTTTTTTCCTCCAGGAATTTTATGCGTTAAAGTTAAAGAAAGTCTTGTTACTTAAGTAGATCTTCAATTCTGAATAAGCCAACATAAATAGTAGTACCTATGCATTGATGTGTGTACTTGATTCAGCACAGTATTTTCTGGTTTATAAATTCAAATAACTCGATTAATTTTTCTATGGACTGAGTTTTCAGTTACACAAATTTGTATATCCATACAAAATATTGTCATTATTAAAAAAGATAAATAATAGTAAATTGTGGATATTTCTGAGGGTTTTAAAATATTTCGTTTGGTGCAATATTATGGTGTATTACTATATTAGTAGTATACATATAAGTAGTAGAATGGATAGGATAGTGGAAGGAATGAGTTAAGATGTAACGGAATCACGCGTCCGTCCACTTGATTCCATGATGAAAATAGTGGGTAATAGTATTTCAATGAATGCTGGTGCAATAAGAATTGTGGGATTGTAAGCTGAGCTGGTATGGATTGGGAAGTGTTCACAGTCTTAGAAAGTCAGATCAACCACATATCCTGGGGCTAACAATAAGACGGGATACCTTTGAGTAGCAAAAAGATTTGAGAAGGGAAAAGGCAAAATAGAAAAGGAGAGAAGATTGGTTTCGGAGGAGAAAGAAATTCTCGGGGGAATCGTATCTCCTTGAGGTGGATAGGCGACCGTTGGAGAGTTCAGCAGTTCAGCTCAGTTCAGTCCAGTTCCGTTGATCCGCTGAGCAAAGGAAGAGAAATTCATCGATACTCCAGGATAACTTAGCCTCAGCTTAGACTCGACTCCATTCTGCTATGCCTACACATAGATAATATTATGGCTGTCTACGGGCAATAGTGTCCGCTTCTTTCTTTGCGACTTTCCTCTGCAAATACACATTTCTCTCCTATATGCTATACTCCAATCTTGAAGAGTTCACTCTGGTGCCCTGGGCAATTCAACTACACACTATGTCGAGTATGTATGTATCTTTATGTAGCAATAATATGACTAGCTCTATAGAAGATAGTGTCAAGTATATATTGCATGCATCCTACGTGCATCTTCTTCAATGGCTCTCTTTTGGTCACAGAAAACTAGTTACAGTAGGAAATCTTTCATTTCTCTCTTCTTTCCTTAGTTTAGGTACTTTACTTTAGTTCACTTTTCCTAGACTTTTAGCTATTGCTTGTCTCCCTGTCCTGAATGGATGGAACGAGTGTTATTATAGAATACCTTATCCTATTATGTACATAGTTTAGAGAGAGACTCAGCTGTGCTTCCACTTTCTCCTCTGGATATCGTGAAACAGACAGTCTCAAGACAGACAGACTCACGGACGATCAGTCTGTAGCCCTAAAAGAGACTACTGCCACTACAACGTCTACAACCCGTGCATGCCGTGTGCCTTGCTCTCTGCCTCCCTGGTGTTGAAAGGTTAAGTACAACTTTGATTTTCATTTCGTCCTGAATCCGATAAAATGATAACAGCAGTGACTACTATCCAGTCAAGTCCTTGCACCACATTAGAAACCACAACCACGAAACGACACTATCTTCTTCTCTACTGCCAACTGATAGGCACTTGCTATTATCTACTAAGTGCTCCTATATATACGTAAATAACTACCACCTCAAATTCTTATATTCTCTGCCCTATAGTCGTATGTAAGTAGTTGGAGCTATGCACTTCCGTTTATATCAGTGTAATAAAGTTGGTATACCTAGTAGACACTGTTTGGATCTAGTAGGAACAGACAGACGTTCAAGTCGCAAAGAAAGAAAAAGCTGGCTGACCACACTGCTCCTTCCAAAGAACAGGTTGACTGTGAAAACGAGAAAGAAAGCTTTTTATCGTTCAAATATTGGAATTACTGATCCCAGATACAATCAACTCTTGAGATATTGACAGAATGCTTTTCTCAAAGGCCAACTCATTCAATTTGGAAGACTTGAGGCATCATCCGTTTACTTGGGAGCGTTGAAGGAAAGAATTGAAAGGAGTTTTCTAAAAAAAATTACATCTCAGACTGAATTCTATATAAATTCAATCATCTATCCTTGTACAAACACAGCCACCCGCCACACTTTCCCCAGTTGATGTGTATGTACACGTGGAAACAGTAGGTGCCCGCTGAACTAAGGTGGATAAAATGACAAACGCTGCTTTATTTTAGCCGGTTTTTTACATTTTACCCAGCCATTTAGTCATTTTAGCCGGCTAGCATTGTTAGTGGCCATTACTCAAATTTAACCTAGTTTTTGGCCACTGGCTAAAATGATTTCAGCCGACTACAGACATTAGGCCATTTTAGCTACTAGCCAGTGGTTGGTGATAAACAACTGATGACACAGCTCTCTATCATTGCATATGCCCATGCCTTAAATTCCTCTCAAATATTTTTTATTAGTGTTCTTAGTGAAAGCAATAAGATTTCGCCACCGCATCTCATGGAAACTGATTACGAAAAGTAAGTAAAATATCCTGCAGGCTGGCTTACAAGATCTAATAGTATTCCTTGTATAAGTAGGTACGAAACATGGATTTATATAGTT
>JABASH010003076.1:0-17702 GCA_019776445.1 Tomocerus maximus | reverse complement strand
AGCTGTTTCTTATTATAAAATAAAAAAAAAAAAATAAAAAAAATTTCTGTTACATTACTGCATTTGCATGAAAAGCTACGGTTATCTCGTTCCAGGTAACGGACATTTCTAGCAGTGTATATTGATTACGAAAAAATTCGTAATCAACAGTGATGTACGTATTGATTAATAAAAGGACCTACGCATTTAAAATAGGATACAGAAGTGATGTCATCTAAACCCAATTTGAAGTGTCGATTTTTAATCCGAAACTGCTCGTGTTGGAATGTGAGACAGACTTGCTTTTTACGACACACACGCTTCTATCTATCGTTGATGCTTTTTACTTTACTAAATATCACTAACTATACTATATTGACTGAGCACACGATACATTTTTCTTTCCTCAGACACATTTAGCACTTTGTGTATAGTGAATAGCCTTCCATTTCTTTTTTCGTATCTATTCTCAGGTCAGGTCTGTCTGATAAAGGCTGAGATACATAGTTTTACAGACGAATATAAACTGATATTAAAATAAAAATATCAAAATTAGTGGAATTAATTATAATTATAACAAACAAAAAATCACTAGAGCGGACACTCTTCTTTAACTGCTATTGTGTTGATGTTCTAGCATGTGCGACGTGCGTCTGCTGATAAGTTACGCTATAAGTGCATGTTTATATAAATAGTTGGAATTCGAAAATCAATTACAAATATACTTAACGATTACATTTACAATTAGTAGAAAAATCATCGAACAATAGTCTCATGATTACTTTTTGTCCATATCTACATATACATTAATGTTATAAGGAAGTGAGTACAAAGTACAAATCTAGTAAGTGTATTTATTTGATATTGGCCTACTGGCCATAACCTTCACAACATTACACACTACATTTTATTGAACCATTGCAGTTGATCAATGCAATGAGGGGTATAGTATCATGTTCACGTTGTTGTTACATATACTTGGGCATGGTATGACTGACAGCTTGACTAATAATGGCTATCTAACTGATAGATAACGTTATTTCATTCACGTGAGAGCGAATTAAAAACGCAAATGAAGGTAAGCGTGCTCGTAAAAGCATGGATGGAAATTAGTGAAAATGAGCTATGATCTTGCTATCTACTTAACTCAGGTGTACTTAACTTGTGAAAAATGTACATATATATTTCAGCTGTAAATGACATTGTGAAGGTCCATTATATTTAAGAGACTCCTTCATTCATGTTTATATAGTACGTCACGGTAGACATGTTCTTTTGAAGTGTCTCTACAGTTATTTAATAGTAAGTAGCAGAAAAATTGCAATTATTGGATTGAAATCACATTATCAATGTACAAAATAATTTTCATATAGTTTGTAGATTGTAAAACTTACTGCTCTAGACAATGTTTGTAGCAACAACCAAATAACAAGGGTACTAATTAAATACAACAAAATGCATTAGCGATAGCGACTTAAAAATATGAATTCTATCTCTACCAAGAAAATTGACAAAAACGGTGCAGTATTTCATATTAGTGACAAGGGAAGGTGAGTACCTCAAAGTCGATAGTTCAAAATGAAACTACTAATTACACTGATTGCAAAGAGAAAAGGATCAAAGTGGACACAGTGGAAGTCCTGTGATACATGCAAACATATATAATTATTATAACTTTCTCTTCAGCTTTCACTTACATAGTTACTACTTCTGTAAGACGACATCTCTTTTTTCGGTAAGGTTGCCTTCTTTCCACTAAAATTTCCACTTTTCCGTTAATTAATAAAACATTGTTTTACGTAAGTCTTTTTCTTGTTAATTAAAATGGATCCGGAACACGTCTTCAGTAAGACACTAACTAATAATGTGATGACTATGGCTTCAAAACTGCATCATTTCGCTTTATTCGAAGGAACTATTAACTAAAGTTAATAACAAAAGTGTAAAAAGTATGGTTTTCGTCAACATGACTGAAAATCTAGTCAGTTAAAATCGGGGTTGTCACTTGCCACTTACACTGAGGGAAACAATGAAGAGGTTTACACAATAGTCATGTATTTGGATAGGGAAACAACCATTTTCATGGATGCAGTTTTTTAGTAGCTATTTGTAGACAGCTACTACAGTCAACACAACACAATTACAGGGGCAAATGACATTAATAATTATTCTGTGTAGTTTATATGAACTGAATAGTCAAAGTCAAGTTTAACTAATTGTAGCACTATTTTGGATTAGAAGATATTATGCATAGAAAATTAATTTACTCACTATTAATGGGAAATTATTTGACTTCCTAATAGCAGTTATTTATTTAAGGTATCGATATCCGCTTAAATTTAGTGACAGAGGCAGTACGTATAGCTACTTAAGAAACACTGGGGAAAATTTAAGATAATCTTTGCTTTTACGACGCGACGGAACTTTAAAATAGGATAAAATGCATTACAAGTTATCCGAAAACGATGATTACGTGTTAGGGACAGGATAGAAGAGAAGGATTAATGCATAAGATGCAGAGAGGTATTACCAGGGAGTCATAAGGCAAATGTTGACGTGCAATGCACAGGGATATCTATATTGATGTATGTGTAATATGAAAGTAAAATCAGGGGTAACAGAGGTGGATAGCCAAGTCAGGCCGTCGAGGGGAAGAGTCAGACTGACGGATGGATGGGACGGGCATTAATGATCTTGTCTCTTCTGCTATAGGAAGGAACGGTAGGTTGACGGACTGAAAATCTGCTGAACTGTTCAAGACATGGCAATGGCACGGCTTTTTGTAGTGCAAGAAAAGAACTACTGAGATGATCATCTGAATATAATGTCATTTGTGTAGCACAAGCACAGTGTAGCACACAAAATCTCGATTTTCGTAACCGGGCAGCTTGCTTATGTTTAGATTATCTGCACATTTCTTGCTATATCTACCTAAGACATGCCTGATACAAGGAACACGTGAATGTATAGACTTTAGTTAAGTAAACTGTAGTTTACTTAACTTTCCGTCTCACATGCACAATCCAATTCTTCCAAAAAACCCGTATACACATTAATAGTGTGTGCTTTTGGTTCTGGTTTATAAACTACAGATATACTATAAAAAATATTAGGATTTTGCGTTGCTGCATCTTCCTTCTTACAACAGCAACAAAACTGCTTTTGCTTACTATGCTTACTACAGAACCGAAACACTGAATACAAATACAAACTAACGAACCCTTTACGTTACATTTTACATCTCAACAAACTATTTTTAGCAGACCGTCCCCACCATCATCGTCCCAAAGTCATCTCATCTTCAGTTAGAATTTGTAGGACGGCATAAGATTATTATAACTTTAAGGTACATTTACTCTATAGAGAGTACATTTGCTAGGCCGAATGTACACAAGAAAGTGGATATGGATTGGAGCTTATACTTGAGAGTTGAACTAATCTAACGTAAGAATTCTGTGATCAGGATCAGACTATGTGTAAGTTCAATGCTTGGGCCTACTGATAATATTGTCTGACTGTCTTGACGTGATGTAAGGCACAGTAGTTGGAAGTTTCATAGCAGAAGCAACTAACATTGGCCTAATGAATTTTACAAAGACCGAAATAGCTATTTACCAACTTGACTACTTGATGCTGTAAAATTAGCTGAAATTAGTTCTTTGTCCCAAAGGTTAAAAAATCTAATTCGCCAATAGATACTTGCAGTATTTCAAATTCAAACTTTACGGATCATTTAAAGCGCTTTGAATCTCCAATTTAATAGTTACTATTTCCACTTATAATATTATTATAGGTAATTCACCATTAATATGCTTAAAATAAGTACATTGCAACATACTCCCTTCTGTAAAGGATTATATTATATGCACAACACATTTCTAATAAGCCATACGGAAATATACCATGCAGAACAATTAAATCTACTTAATAGCTCTATTAATATTACATTTAATTTTAACAATAAGAGTACGTAATTATAGCCTACTAGGTATACTTGTATGATAATGATAATAGTGCATAGGTTTTGTCAATGGAAGTTGCACTGTGACCGCGATGTTAGAAACTCGACTTAATTTTACTGTTAAACGTTAATCCGAAACAAAAAATAAAAAGTGGTACTGAACAAACAACTGCTCGTTTTATTACATAAGTGTGGTAGAAGACAACAGTAATGATTTTCACATATATTCGTCATTAATGCAAAGATTAGCAAATTCAACCGGTAACCGATTGTCGCCATCATATCGATGTATCATTCTCACTAGTTTTTGACCGATCTAAGCATTCGCTCATTTTAAACATTTTCTGAAAATAGCATTATAATTGTACTTCTGCTGATTCGGTATTTATATAACATCTATAGAAAGTGGTGAAATAAAGTATAATAGTCGGCGAAATTATTATAAAACGGCCAATTTTAATTTGCACAGTTGAAAAGTAAAGTTAGAAGAAACACTAAATATTATTTATACATTCAAGGAGTATCAGCGGCTTCAGTGACTTTGGCCACATTGAGCTCATCCTTACTTGGCTCATCAAAATTAGATACCAAATCCGGGACGTCTTCATCATCACTCTCATCTGCATCACCTTCTTCACCAGCATCAGCCTTTGTCCCACCAAGTCCAGTCATTTGACCAAATCTTTGCTGTCCAGTGTAAGCAAAACGTTTCACGTGTTCAAGACTTTCTGGTCCCATCTGGCTCAGAATAGCTGGAAGCATTTCAGCTACCTCTGTAAAATATTTAAATTACAAGACGTTTACATTGAAGAATTAGATAAAATCCAAGGGCTAATATATTGCTAGTTAGCAGCATAAAAAGCATATAATATATAAAAGTATGTAAGTATAAGTCACTAGTTGTTACCTTTTTGTTCGCCATGACCAGTAACTGCAAAAACATTCGACCCCAAAGATGCTTGAACTTTAGGATTATTGAAATGAATGACTGTTCCATCATCTTTTATCATATTAACCTATTCAAACAAATTAATCAAATTTAAATCGTTTCTTTACCTGTATCATATGAATACAATGTATTCTGTACAGTATTTCATCAATAGCAACTCGACATTCCATTCCACAATCACAATGTATTTAAAGTGTAAAAAACTTCACATAAAATGTAGTTATTAACCTCTTCAATTCCAGGAATAGTGCTAACAGCGAGTTTCTTTAGAGTTGACTGCAACTTTTTATCGTCTGTGGTAGCACTTCTGTGAACAACCTTCTTCTTACGGCGGGCAGTTCCCTTTCCACCGATTCGGACTTGAGCCTGTATCCGGGCTAATTTTTCTTGATCCATTTGAAAGGTTTTAATATACGTACAACGGCCTAGAAAAGTACAGGTCATGTTTTTTAGTATTAAGGCCTTTATCAATGACAATTACATCAAAAAGTGTAGATTAGGACTCCGAAAATGCTAATTTAATAAGTTTCCAATTAAAAAATCTCATGAATTACAACATGGCTCTGTATTGTTTATATACTTTCCACTTCAATGCAAAATCAAGATATACATATATCAAAATTTGATTTTAGATGAAATATAAACATCGGTTTAATTTAACTAATTGACTCTAACATTATGGTTCGTGTTATACGAATGTAACGTATTTGAATGTATGTATATCTATGAATTGTGTTTATTTCAAGAAAATTGAATCTTTAGATTAAAACAAATATAGGTATTTAAATCAAGGGATTAATTAATTACTTAATTCTGCAGCACACGTTTGCGTACATGTAATGGGGATAGAGTTATTGAGTATAGGATATATTTTAAAAATGCAACATTACAAGTAAACAATGACCGAAGTAAATCTAAAAAATCGGCCAAATTGATAAATATATCAATAGTTAGATTTCATGATTCTGCTCGGATGCTCACATAAGTTGTAAGGGCCAATTTCATTTACATTAAATGTTGAAAGGCTACATATTTAATTTACTGCTTCATGCCTTTTGATTACCTTTAACCTTTCAATATCACAATTTAAAGGTAAAATCCTAAAACCCAATTACAGATCCCTAAACTGAAATAATAGAAGTTCCAGTACAAGTTAAATAAAAATAGTGTATCATTATTCCATTTTTAAATCCAACTAATAAATTCTTAATGCATCAAATAGCAAAATAATTAAAAATGACAATTATATATATGACATACGATAGAACCAGCTAAGCGTCTATTAGTTGTCAGCAGTACTTAAAATAATAGAGAGCAATTTTGAAAGACGAAAACTCTTGGAGATTTCAGAATTGGCGAAAAATGAGCATGCGGAAATGCAATGTGAAACTGTAAAGCATAGGAGACCGCCTGATTAAAACCCTCTAGAAATAAGAAATGGCAGTCGGCTTTCGGCATGCGTCTTCTCTAGGTATGAAGGAAATAGGCACTTCCTATTGTAATGCCATGCAACACAAGTTTATGACAATATTACGATTTAATTTGAGTTTAAAATTAAGGTTCTCAATTAAAGACAAAGAGCCTTACCTTTATCCTCTTTCGTTACAAGAAGATTCCAGAATTGAATGGGCAAAAACAAGTCTACTACTATAACAATTTCATACAACTATTGCTGTTGTTCGTGCAATGTGCACGATGATGATTGTATTGCCTTTACCCAGTAATAATAAATGACTAGTCTCATTTGGCTATGCTCTTAACACATAGAACAGATATGCCATAGCATGTATGTTCACTAGGGGTAGTATGATAAACAGTATGCTGCAGCAGCATGTACGTACAAGGAAGGAGATCGTCGTGTGAGTAACAAAAGTAAGATGGAAGAAACGAAGTGTTTAGTCTGCTTGGGCTAGCGCTGGATTACATTTTTTGGTTCCAAAAAGTTTCAATCCATCCTTTCTTATGTGCAAGATTTCCAAGGCCGGCATGTAGAAACACAGCTCTAAACTCGCGCCCAATTCATTTCACTTCCGCTAGCACTTATCCTCATATACAAAATGTAGATGGCAACAAAATTCATTCACTCAACTCGGTAGTTCACGTTCACGATGAGATTTTTGCAATTTTGAGACTTTTTTGAGAAAGTGAGATTGTGATGAGGATGAGGATGAGAATGAAAGTATGCTTGATGAGATGAGTTTAGAGATGAGAATGTGATCTCTGTGTGTGACTGTGACATCTCTGTGGATATTATGTGAATGTGATTATGTGAATAATAATATGTGATTATGTGGATTGTGTGCGTGTATGTGATGTGGATAGTGGATGTGATGTGATATGGTATGGGATGTGGACTTGTAATGTTGTAATTGAGGAGAGAAATGAAATAAAGAGATTTCTGTAGTAATATGACGATTAGAATGATTGATGAATGATGAGAGAATGATATGACTAAACGAGAATCAAGTACAACTAATTAAAAGTGACATTAAGAAGATGAGCCAGACTAAAATAAGACCAAAATGAAACATTGAAATATTTAAATTGCAGTTTATGGTTGTGTACCTACCGAGTACCGATACGCCTTAAGAGCTACTAATGTTGGTGAGATCAGTCTATGGGTGAGATTTGATGTTTGGAGTAGGATGTGAGGTGGAGTTGGGTGGGAGCAAGATGAAAATTTTGTTAGCTTTTCAGGATGGTGAACCAAAAGCCCTCGGAAACTGCGCTCATTAACCTATATTATTTTAATATACTAGCTGAAACCTAGCACAAGTGTGCTAGAGGTGTTGAAATGTTAAACTACAGCGCCTGCGTAGAATAATACATTTGGTCACATAGTCAGTCCATCACATTCGAGTACAATTTTATTAGTATGATGATGAAGACGATGATCATTGGATGATATTTATTTTTAAATAACATGAATAATATTATAATACTCACAAGGAGGAATTTATTTGATTTAACTAGAACAAAAGGATACAATAATTTATATTTTGCATTTTATCACTTTTTACCACAATCTTAATCAAATCCAATTGAACCAATAACTAAATCGTCAGCGACAAGTGTTGACTACTGTTGGCATATTTTTCTAATACATTGCAAAGGGAAAGCATATTTTAGTTGTGACAAATTTTAAATACATACTAAATTCCTAAAATAATAGGTAGGTATTCATTGGTAGATATACTTTGGTTGTTGCAAATATTATAGATATTTCTATTACATTATTACTTCACGAATGTTACCTTTCTATGGCCATATATACCTTTATATACCTTTTTATATATCACAAGAATGGGGACTGATGAGAGAGTATTATTTTTGAGTTGATGAAAATATTTCTGTAGTTGAGAATGTGTCTTTCTTTAACTATCTTCGATGAGTATTGAACACTGGACCATTCTTTAGATTACACGTTTGGGATATATATTTCTTCAAAGGTCACACCACTTTGGGTCAGAGTGGAACAAAGGTTTGTTTTGAAAAATGCAGCTCCAGGTGTTAAAACGCCTCCTCTGTCACACAAGTAAATTAATAAAGATTATTTTTCAAAAATTACTGATTTTAAATTACCGATTACTGAAGACCATTAAAAACTTACTTTGCTGGCATACTTTCCTTCTCATTGAGAATAGTTAGAGCAGACTGCAAGACCATAGTACATGTAGCGCCATAACCAGGATTAACACCAGACACCTATGAAACCATTAACCCATTTTGATTAAAATATTACTTAAATGGGAAATGGCACACATGTATAAGAAAACTATTCTTTTTATGGGTAATGTGAATACAGACCCTGAGAGATCTCGTCATATCTGGACTATTAAGGGGCTTATCATCCGGACTTGCCCGTTTGGTTTCCCAGCCTTTACCAATTATATAAATGTTAAACCGAACATTCTTCATTTCATCATCCTTGGGTCCGCTGTTAGTCACGTATCCAAAAGTTAACCAGGGAGCCCACTAATTTTATTACAAATGTAATTGCAAGAAAAAGTAGTAAATCATATCATTATTATTTTATTTCTGTTTAATGGGGGATGTTGAAACGGAAATCACCTTGTTAAGAAATCGTTGACCCATTTTAAATTGTGCCATCATCCAAAAAGCGATACCAGCAATGAGGAGCAAGATACCGAAGAGCAAACTGCTCACTTTAAAATAAGCTCCCACTTGAGCAGGGCGAACTCTTTCATTCTTATACAAATAGCTTTGAGTTCTTCTGCAAACAGAAATGTCAGAACCCGGAAATGGTAAGTACCATCCGTCAATATACTTGGCTTTGTTGTAATGTATTGGAGTCCTGCGTTCAAGTTTGTAAATCGGAGCAAGACTTGGCCTTTGTTCCTTTTCCTTCAGTGCCTTTCTAATTGGATCTAGGTCCTTTGCGTTAGCGACACCATGTATGGCAGACAGCCAAGTAGCATGGTTAATCTTGAATGACTTAAATCAATAATGAACACATTTACAAATGAGACCCGAAGCCTGAAGGAAAGGTAGCGATTATAAATATTTAATAAAGTAAAATAATAAATAACATACTCCGCCACAAGTATCGAATTGTATGAAAGACTCAGCACTATTCATTTCTCCCCCACTCTCTGCAAAGAAATTAAACATTAGATTCCCAATTATAAAACTTTAAATTTTTATGTTTTGCAGTCATCTTATAAAAACGTACTGCTGAATATTTGTTGCAACATTGTGACACCACAGTCAGTAGGGATGCTATCAAACCCACAAGACCCAACAATATATATATTTTTCTTTTCAGCTTCTTCATTGTACTTCAGCTGCATCTGTTCTAGAAATTGGGGCTCTCCACTTACCTATAAGATTAATGGTATTTCAGACATGGTTAGAAAAATATTTAAAAGATAATTAGCAATTGTTAGCGACATGTGGTCATCAAACAAATGAATGTGACGCCAACGTATTTTAAGGCGTTCTTGGCGACAAGTCGGTAATTACACAGCATAAAAAGAGACATCAAAATATCGCCAGATTAAGAACATATACAAAATACACCTAGTATACAGAACAGACGCTTCTGTGAGACTGAGACATGCAAGTTAATTGAATATAAATTATCAGTAATACTATGTATATACTTACATCTACATAATGTGTCCCTTCTTCGACACAAGCTCTAACAACTTGATCTCCGTAAAATCGATAAGGTCCAACACAGTTGATCAATACCTTACATTTAGCAGCCATCGCATTCAAAGAGGCTTGATCACCAACATCGGCTTTGTATCGTTTAACATTTCTAGAGTCAGATCCTGCAATATTAAAAGTCCTCATTATTCACATATTCACATAACTCACACAATTCATTATTCACAGAAGGCTATGTATAGGCATATATTCAGCATAATATTCAAAGTTACTGAAGCTGAGACTACATAGATGCAAATTCAATTTTTCTGTAATTACATGCAAGTTCACACACATTTAAAATTTGCATAAAAGTGAACAATTGAAAATCCATATTCCAAGTTTTTTTACATGCCCAAAATACAATTCTAGAAAGCTTAAGCAATATGCAGGTTACATGAGAAATTAAATGCTTTTGTGACATATTCTTTGCCAGTTTTAGTAGGTACAGTCCCCAAAAGTGACAAAATATCATGTATAAATCAATAAAAGCATTAATACCAAATACCACCGTAACCTCAGACCCTTTGCTAAACTGCCGTCCACTTTCATATAATATAACACAGGCAGATACATTGCCGCCGGTTCTGTCCTGTCCTGTGTTATAGTGAAAGTGGAGGACAGTTTAGGAAAAGGTCTATTATGTAAATATCTGTATCTGTTAGATCATATTATCTGTATCTGTTATATCATATCTGTATCTGTTATATCATATCTGTTAGAATGTTTGTATTTAGTACTTCCGATTTTCTTATGCTAACTTCATGTAAAACTTTTCCAAATATCACAACACCAAAATTTTGTTCGCGTTGATTAATTTTAAGGTGAAAGTACTAGGGAAAAGCCGGTGAAAGTTTTATTGGTATTAGCGTAAGAAAAGAGAAAGTGCTATGTAAAGTGACTTTCGTGTCATACGATAATGTCATTTAAGTAGTGTATTTGTTACAGTTAAAAGTTACAATTTACCTGTGACTTTTTTAATTTTATCAAGAACTTCGTTTAACTTGTCAAGCGATCTTCCAGCGACACCCCAACATAATTGTGTGGCATTTTCTTTTCCTTTCGTCTGGTCCAACAAGGTCTGCTGTTGGGCAACTACGTATTTAACCATTTCCTCCACGACATGCTTTCCAGTAAATCCAGTAGCCCCAAAAATTATTAAATCATCTCTGGCTCCGTCTGCCTATTTAATTCAGAAAAATCGTAGGCATTTACACAATATTAATATCTAATGGTATATCCATAAGTCCCTAAGCATAAAAATTACGTAATAAGGTCAAATTCAAAACTTGCATAACTCACCATTTTTACGTGAATTTGAAGAAAGAGTAAACTTGATTAACGTTTGGATCACAGAAGTTGTTTGACGGTTTAGTCACTACAGGAGCCGATTAAATCTGATCGGTAGAAGTAGATCTGAATATGACCAAAAATGCGAGAGAACAACAGCAATAAATGTACAGAACTAACCAGCTGATAACTTGTAATGTCTAAAGAAGACTTTACAGCCAAACAGATCAGAATCAGTCAGACAGCAAAGATAAGTCAGAGAACTGGACAGTCGCAACTGGCAACCGCAAGACTCGAGTTCGACTGGAAAAGTGGAACTAAAACTGAACTTGCTCGTTTAACAGAGTCGTCTGAGATAAATAACTTTACTATGTATCACATAATATTTATCTTAAGTACTAGACGAATTGTGGGTGGATGGACCCTGGACTCAGCCTCTGACTGGATAAAACGAAAAGAATGCAAGTCATGCTACACGGAACGACAATGCTATGCTGATGTGAATGCGATGACCTTGTGTTGTATCTGTATGTAGCATAGACAGGCAAATCAGTGATAATTCCGTTCCGATGCTACCTAAAAAAATTACCTTTAATTGGGCAGGAATCAGCATAACATTTAAAGTATTCTGAAAGCAATGAGAATGGATGAGACATCCCTTCCCAACTATAACTAATAATATCTTCTGACGCCAATATTTTATCAATTTCCCTGTCTAAGTCTACAACTAAAACATACCCTAATATTGTAACTCTGAAATAGTCATAGTTTTAGGTTAAATACATTCAAAAAATATGCAATGATATGCAAAGGCAATTTGAAATAATTCTAAAACTACACGGTTATTATTACGCTGATGATTTATTGTACAATATAATATATCAAGTTTTAACAAGAATAAATCACATCTATGTACTGTGTACATAATAATTATTTCGGAAGTTACAATTAACATAAGACAATAGACAATGTATAGATTTAGAACTACTTATGTACAAGAAAATAATTATGTATTTTTCAGTTTTTGATGAGGAAAATATCCATTCATTTGGTACAACTTGTATGATGTAATTTACATGACACAAACGCACATTTTGATGCATAGATTGGGATTCCTGGTAGGGTAGGGTAGGATACATATTATTACACCAAAGTAAAGCTTACTCCATGTTTACCTTTGTTTTTGTTAAGACGGTTCACGAGATCAGTCTTGGCAAAGGCCACTCCAGGTGTGTAAACACCACCCCTGTACACATTTTCAAACAATTTCGTACATGGGTCATAATGAAATGATTGAGTTAAATATTAAATTTAAATATAACCAAAAAGTGAAATAAATGAAATAATTTTCATACTTTCTTGGTAGCTTATCCTTCTGCTGGAGAATAGTCAAAGCACAGTTAAGAAAAATCTCATTTGTAGCTCCATATCCTGGATTTTGACCTTTTACCTATTTTAAAACAAGCAACAAATATTCATATAAGCCAAATCCGGAAAGGTGATAAGTAAAAGTAAGCTAAATACATTTTTGTTTCTGCAAAATGCATTTCAAAAAATCTATTTTCTATATACCAATAAAATTTTGGTTTTATTTGGAGGTTGGGTATGACTATCTTTCCCTGAGCCATCATCACTCTTTTCAGTCCATCCTTTTCCAATTAGAGTGAAAGTAAACTTAAGGCGATCCATTTCTTCTTGTGTCGTGTCCTTTCCGGCTGAATGCACCAAGTGAAAATATTTCCGGATACTAAAATAAAGTGTTGTAATAAACCTGAAGTATTTATTTTTGTTCCAACGGAAGTAGTTACTAGTACTTCCGTTGGAACTTGGTTGGAATTAATTATATACACGCATGAATTTATAATTATTACACATGAAAACCTAGTATGCATTATGCATTGTTTATAATTACCTTCATTAATAGGTACTGTCCAAACTTGAATTGTGCAATCAATCCCATAAGGGCTACTCCAATGATCAAAAATAAGGAAACAAAAAGATTTCGCTGACCAAAATAAACATTTACTTGTACAGGTCGCTTATTTTCGTTATGATAAAAATATCTTTGAGATCTTCGCATAACTCTTTGGTCAATCATAGGATTTGGGAAAAACCAGCCTTTGGCAGAATGGTGTTCACCTGCGTCAATATAGTGGAGAAAACTGAAAAGTAAATAAATAACAGTATTTAGTATTAATAAAGCACCTTGAAACATACTTGTCTAATAATATTTTTTATAAAATTAGACCAATCAATTCATAATTCGTAAATATGGATTGTACAAAGTGCAATATCAATGGCTACTAAAAGTATTATTGGTATCTATATATTGATGGCATGTATGGTTGGTAGCACTCAATGAAACGATTCCCGTAAATCTTACTGGAAATCATTGGTTAAAAATATTCCATAATCCATACTATTCATAATGTATTAATTATTATTAATATTATTGTACACTTTTTCTATTAATACCGTTGAGCAAGTTCATAGTTTGGCTTTGGTAAAGGATCTGGATTAAGCAGTTTATCCAAGGCTTTAAGCTGGAAAATTTTTGAGGACATCAAGACACCCGAATCCCACGTTCCATGATTAATCTTAGAGGGCTACAATTACAATCAAAATTATGAAAAAAGCAAGGAATCTATAATAAATACCTATACTGGATTAAATTTCCATTCTGCAATACGGTCTAGAAGCGTTCCCTCTGAAATTTGCTCTCATTTGTACCAGAATCTGGTACAAACTGGATTGATGGCCGACATTGAGGGGCGGAAATGAGGAGGCGGATTTATTATTTGCGAGTTCTGGTCGCTTCCTCACTTCCACCGCCTCATCGTCGGCCATCACCTCAGTTTATATCAGATTCTGGTACAAATGAGAGGGAAATGAGAGAGAAATGTCCTTTTGCTAAATAGGGCTCCACTTTCACTCACTATAACACAGGGCAAGAACGAACCAAGGTATCTAAATATATACAGTATGTATCAGCAGTCAGTATACATTGAAAAAATTTGTGCAAAATTCTTCGGTAGAAGAAAATAATTCAACTCACACCCATTCAACATGACCTCAGGACCAATTTTGAAAAAAATTACAAAAAAAATATTTTCAAATTTTTATATTCAGAAATTTGGAAATTTTGATTTTTTTTCAAAATTGGTCCTGAGGTCATGTTTGATGTAAATCCGGGGTTAACTTACTTTCTTCAAAAAAATTTGTACCGTGAAAAAACTACTCAAAATTTTTTTTTAATGTAATGACTTCTGATACATACTGTATATAAACTATATAACTTATAGTTACATTTGCATAGTTTATGTATATATTGGTATCTACCTGTGTTATAGGTGAAAGTGGAGCTCTATTTAGCAAAAGGTCTATTGTTTCGAATAATGTATAATATACTCAATATACTGTAAATAAAAACTCACTTTTCCTCCCGTATTGAACTGTAAATACAACTCTACCGAGTTAAGGTCCCCTATACACAATATATCATATATTATACAATAATGTCATAATAATAATAATAATAATAGACCTTTTGCTAAACTCTGAACTGCCCCACTTTCACCTTCCATAACACAGGGCAGGAACGAACCTGCAATGTATCTTATCTACCTGTGTTATAGAAGGTGAAAGTGGAGGCCAGTTTAGCAAAAGGCCTATGGTATAAGGCAAAAGGTATTAGACATATGCATGCATATAATTTTATTCTGCTTACCCCCAAATTGTTGTTCAAGATACGTTGCACCCAAATCAGCCGGAATGCTATCAAATCCACAAGGTGCAATTATGTACGCTCCTTTTTCTTCAGCACGCTTATTATATTTCAATTGCATTGTTTCAAGGTAGTCAGGTTCACCTCTACAAAAACATTTAATGCCTTTCAATTATTGATACATTAGTTAGTACACATGTTAAAGTCCAGTTTGCATTGAATTGAAACTCAGAGGTTTTGAACTCTCAAACGCATACCATAATTGTCAAAAGTTTATAATATTGTTCAATCAAATCAGTTCCTGAATTCCTGATAGAGCTCAAAGTGCAGAATCTATAAAAAAGACCGAGTTTCGATACCCTTACCCACTAACATTTAACATATTAACATCTATAAGTCATAAATTGTCACTAACGATAAGTCCAAATGGTGCGTTCCCTCCTCGATACAAGCTCGAACTACGACCTCTCCATACAAGGCGTATGGTCCAACACAGTTTAACACCACGTCTCCCTGTTTAGCCATACGACGAATAGAGTCACTATCAGAAACATCTGCTAGTAACTTCGGGATGTGACTCAAGTTGACACCTATTAAATAGTTATTCCAGTCAGAACAATCACTCAGATGACAACATTTCCAAACGAAATTCGCGATTTAATTTAAGGCGTTGTTCGTAGGATGTGTGGGTATAAAAACCCTTTTGGCTTTCTCCATTATGTAAGTAAGAATTTGGATTATAAATGAATTCATGATATTCATGAATGTTTATTGATAATCAAATTGTTTTATTTCTACTATGTCATGTCATAATATACACCAACTGAGCAAGATTCATGATTTTAAAATTGCAGATACGAGAAAATGCAATGAAAATGAATACGAAACGAGAACAAAAGTAACAATTCTACGTACCAGTACTATGTGAGACTTCATTAAGAGTTTCATCCAATTTATTTTCTGATCTTGCACAAACAGCCCATGTGAACGTTTGATCCGGGTCTCGTTCTTGCAGATTTACTACCTCCTCCACCAAGTATTTGCCAGTGAATCCAGTTGCACCGAATATGATAATATTGTATTTTCGTTCGATTTCCATTCTTAATTAGAATTTAACACCGAGAAACCGGAACTTTGTTGATGATAAAGGAATGTGACAGTGACGTCAAGAATGTGATTTGATGAGTTGATTGCTACATGAATAAATGAAAATAATTAAGCATAGATTGAATAGCAAACAATTATGATTCTCCTTACAAAAATGTCATTTATACAGCCAGTTTCGTAAGTTATATAATACCGTACGTACGTATTGGCTTTCCTTCGGTTCAGGATCAGAAGTTCAGTTTAGGCAGTTCGAGGGTCAGATTAAAAGAGTGAGAGAGGAAATCTAGATAGCGAATCGCAGAGCAGTAATCCAGCACAAAAGTCCGTAGCTGATTGACCAACTACACCTAAGTTACAGACAGTTACGGTGTACTTGATATCGTAACTATGATATGTCAAAAGTGTTAGATAACTACAAAAGAACTGTCTTTTGCCCTGCTCTGGATTTGGATCGAGTGTTCGATCCAAAGATCCATACTCCAAAGTCCTCGTCACTTTGCAAATAGCACACGTAGTATAGCAGAATAGCAGAAAGAATAAAAGCAAAGCTGAAAGCATCCGACCCAAGGTTTCGAGTGGGAAATGAAAGAAGTGAGAAATTTTTATTGCCCAGTGGGAAAAGTGGCAATGAAAAAGGCCAAGTAGGTGGGAAAATGGGAAATAGAAAAATCGAGTGGGAAATGAAACAAAATAATAATTGCTATTTTTTTGGAAAATTATGAGGTTTTTGTTGATCTATATTTACTCTTAATCGTTCTTAAATACACTAAACTAATACATCCAACTTTATGACTCTTAACCACTAAATTCATCATTTAATTTCGGCTTTATAAATTTAAAAAGTTTCAAATATTAGTATATATCAGTAGTCAGAATATAATCCAAAGAGTCACTATTCTGAATAGTTACTTGAAATTGCTGTATGATGACCAAACGTATACGAAAAGCAATTTTCGTTAATTTCCAACCCCATTTTTTATTTCCCGGAAATTTCCCACTTTTCCCCATTTCCCAAGTGTCCAACAAAAATGGGTGGGAAATAGGAATATCTGAAACTATGAATCCGACCCATGGTCATGCATGATGGCATGCCATGCAATGCAGGAAGATACCAACTCAGTCCTCACTCTCACAGTCCTCAGATACATAGAGAAGAAGACTTGAGTTGACAATACTATGAAACTACTGAAAGTCAGATAACAACTTTGACTCGAATATACAGTGCAGCAGTACTAGTACTAACACTTACACTAGTTACTAAACTAACACATGCTTAATACAATACTTCTACGATGATTATTACACAACACACAGCAGCACTCTTCTACTTACAGTTACAGAACTCTATGCACATGTTTACATTACATACATAAACCATTTTAGGGCTCATCTCCGCCACCCGACACGCGACATTTTGGCTCACCCCTCCCACCCGACGCCCTTCTACCCGACACCCGACGCCCTTCCACCCGACAACCCGACCCCTCCCACCCGACACCCGACCCCTCCCACCCGACACC
>JABASH010003075.1:0-17705 GCA_019776445.1 Tomocerus maximus | reverse complement strand
CTATGCCGCTTTTCCTTTACCTCTCTCTAGCCTAGTAAATCTTAAAGTAGGTAAAGTCAACAAAAATTTCAATTGGGTACATTACATATTAACTCAAAACCAATTGGGAAATATAGGAATGTATGAATGACCAAGTAAATCTTTGATCTAATGAATCTATAATTTATGCACACGCTTACATTTATTTATCAAGTTCGTCCATAGCGAATGAGAAAAAGTTTTTAAGACGGCATTTCTTTGTAGACACTTTGCCTTGTACTGATCCACATTATTTAGTAGTTAATAATAATGATGGAGGCAAGTGTGAAATATTATGCTACGCATTAACTCATAATTGGTAACATGAATAAACTAATGAATGGTGAATGTAGTAAGATTCGTAGGCTATTTACAATTGTGTGCACATTCAGACTCTCTGCATACACTTGGAAATAAGTTACATCCACGAAGAGTGCGAATCATTTCCAAGCTGTAAATTTATGAGAGTGTGAATAGCTTACGATGAAATGTGAATGGACCTTTATATTGCCTATTTTACTGTTTCTTGTCAATAATATAATAATGTACTGCATATATCGTGCCAAGATGTATACTTTGGAGATTCTTTTATATGAATTCATTAAAAAAAACCACAGCGCAGACTTGTTAGACATGCAATAGAAGTGCACTCAGGGATTTATCGACTACTATGTATCTTTTGTGTATCGAAAGATATAAAATTAAGTTAAAGGAAAAGCATCATGGATAGTAAATTACTAAGTTGAAGCCGTGATTATTAGCGATTTGATCATTGGTTTGGCATCAGACTGGACACGGCGTGGTCTCCTCGACCGTTCGATGTGTTAAATCTATATCATGTAGAGATCTTGCTGACTTTGAGCTAGTAATTTATATTTCATTATCATATCTGTATTATACCATAATATATCTCCTAAGAAAATCGAGATAAGACTCTCTGAATTACAATTTGCACGTGTAACGATATACATTCTTCACCGCAGTTCTTAATAAACACTCCTGGTGGAGGATGCTACTCCTTCAATTTGCCAACTCATGTAAATCGTGAGCTCGAGCCCCATACTCCTTCTCAATGAAATCAGTTATCTCAATCTTCATCTAGCTATAAGATAGCTTTGTGGAATTAGGGAATCCTGTAACAAATAAATAACTGCTATACACCACTTAAGTAGTTGCGAACTAGTCTTTCCCTTCAAACCTTACATCGATTTATAGACGCAGATTCTTCCTTTTGATATCATTTTCTCATATCACACCTCGTATATTTACATTAAATAATTATGCATTAGGTCATTGAGCATTGAAGTCTACAGTTCACTCATTTTTACAGCCATGCAAATATTGTATAGGAACTTAATAATTGTATTACCTCATAATACCAGATAGATATTTATCATTTTTACCAATGTAACATAATTAACCTTATTTAATAACTAATTATCGTCTAATTACATAACTATCAAGTTGTTAACTATAGTTCAGTAATTCAAAACTGGGATTATGAAATCATTTTTTGACCAATGGAAAACTCTGATGCTAGTGGCGATTAGGACTAGGACATTAATTGTATAATATTTATATCAAATTAAAGAAACAAATCAAAATAAATTACAATCCTTAAATTGGAGTTTGCACTAAAATGCATATTTTGTGTTTATTTGACTCTGATTGTTCTGCAATATTGCATACGGTTCAGATAATTTGGATTGTTTGGAAGAAAGGAAAAATTTGGTATTGTTCAGTAATTTTTGTATTATGATAAGAATGTTTGGAAATGTCCCAAATAGGAAATGGATAAGTTGGTAAATATTCATTTAATGTAGGTAAGTGAAATGAAATGGTAACGAAAGCATGAGGATGAGCCGACGAAGCACGACCACGACATCCTTTAATGAAGGAACATCCGAAGTTTGACATGAGTCACAATCAGATCCACATGAGAATCAGGGCGTCCACACAGAATGCCAATTGAATGCATATAAATCTATTTGCCAATGTAAATAATGCCAATTGAACCTGAAGCCAAATATATGCAAGTGCAAGATACGGACGTAACACAAGAAAACAGAATTAGGTCACTTAAACCAAAAGAAGATAGCGCAGAGGAGAAGAGCAGAGGCAGAGCACACAGTACCACTGCAAAAGCAAAATGATCATAAAAGTCACAATCGTTGCACGTTTGTACAATTCCCACTAAAAGTAGCAGTATAACTGTGTAGGTATAGGCGGAATTCGACTCAGGCCTTAAACATAATAAGCCAACAGTGTTAGAGCAGACGAGGTGGTATCAAGATTGTTACATTGTACATGTATTAGAAGATGCAGAGGATGAATTTACTTAAGACATAAATTACCGACTCGACTCACTTAAGTATAATATAATGTTTTCATGCTATTCTTCATATTTAGTCTGACTGTTAGCAATTCATCTTGAGTTTAACTTAGCACCAGTAGTAATGGTACAAATAATACATACAAAAGAATACAATAGCGGGCTAACTGACAACCAGACGTAACTAACTTGAGTTAAGACTGATTATTGTTGGATTAACAGTTTAAAATTGTTATGTGTGTGAGACTGTGTCTTGGGGACGGTCAGCCCCAGGCTCCATACGTTGCCTCACGAATACCAAACTTTCAATTCAATTATAAGTCAATACCAAAATAACTAACTACAGATACAAACACACACTCTATGCTAATAACACCTATAAATGTGCATATAAATACATTTACACACACACATTTATTATTACAATTATGTTTTGCATCTGCATGAAACATTCATTGTATATAACTGACAAGGATTCAAGAATTCTATTTACTATACTGGCATTTCAATGTCCTGTCTTCATGTAATGCTTTTTAGTTGTATCATGTCAACGAAAAGAAAGGAAACCAAACCAAGTTTCAATTCTATTCCATGATTGCACGGTTTAAATAAATTCTTTTGTACTCAATAGCCTTATTGGATTCCTTTCTGTGGGTCATTCTTCACTATAACTTCCTTCATCACGTCATCCATCCACACACATCGGCATTCTTTACAACTTCCCATTAAAGGATACCTTACACTATATACTCAAAATCATCCAAATCCTCTTAACTATTCATTCCTGCGTACTTACACACTACCATTATGTTTTTAGACACTAAAGAAAGGAATAGTTGTTCGCTTTATTTACTTCTTTCCTAATTTCTAAGTGTGTTGACCTAAACTCACAATCTTGACGTAAGCACAATGAATTCCTAGAAAAGTAGAGTGTAATCCACTGTTTCTAATTAAATAATAACCGATTTTTTGTGAACTCCTTTGTAAACATCTGCTGGTACTCCATTTACCCGATATGTAATTCCACAACAGAAAAGCTATACACTTACAAAATACACTACACCAACAAGTGTACTATACAAAAAATAACCAACTTTAAAGATTCATATGTGCTCAACTAACCCTAGATAAATCAATTTTAACTAATTCTAACTAATATCAGAATAATTACTATCTTTCCGTATAGATCGAGTTTTAAAGAATCGACATGATTCACTGGCGAACATGAAATAAAAAAGTTGTTAAAATTACGATATTATTCCATTTTCACCCTGTAGATTAGTCAGATCATCGGTCTTTCAGTTTTAGTGTACCTACTGTAGCAATACATAAATTGAATGGTTTAAGAAAAACCACGAGAATCCTTGTAAAAAAGGGAGACGAAATAGTTATGGACTGAGGACTGGTTAGGATTAACTGATTTAAAAAGGGACTATTATAGTCGTTAAAGGCGGACGGAGGGAATGGAGCAGGCGTCATTATTTATCTTTTTTTAATATTAATATGTAAGGTCCATGCACATAAAATTCAGTTTGTACTGTTTGGTAATAGTTGTCTGTAAAGCTAAGATAACATGTTTATCCACATTATAAAGATTTTCCATAGATATATAAAATATCGCCTCCCACCGATAGAAAATTCTTACTCTTCCTACAACCACAAATATTTTTTGTCTTGTAGTAGTAGTCTGTTCATTCAGATTCAGTTCCCATCTTGAGACAAGATGTAAGTAAGTATGACTGGGAGCATAGGGAACAGGTGTGCCAGGGATGTTCTGCCGTGTGTTTACTTACTTACCAACAATATTACCATACTTAATGGTATATACCACGAAGCTGTAGATAGTTACACCTGTGTGTATACATTTATTAATATACATACATTCGTTACTATTAAATATAAGATGATAAGAAGACGAAACAGACCGTCGTGGTTTGGTTTACTATAACTAATGTACATTACTATAGTATAGTATTGAGTAAGTTGAGCTTGTTTCAAAGCAAGACAAGACTACGGCTACGATTATAAGAAAAGTTCCGTTAGTTTACTTACTCATGGCCATAGCATAGGCTTACTTAGGTACCCACATCATAAATACATACCTAAGTGCACTAAGAGAGAATTTCCACTAAGACTTGAATTACTAGGCATGCAGGACAGACATATATTTAATACATGTGTATCTTCTTCTCATTATTGTGAGTTGAATACTTCAAAGGATCTGCTACCATTTCGTTCTTAGACAGATAGGAGAGTAGATGAACACCTTTTTCCTTCTTCTGAGGTGCACTTTTGAGTGACTGATGTGCTATGTGCTCTCCTTCCAGTGTCCCGTCTTTTCACAACCCAACATAACTCACACTCAAATACCTACAAACACTACAGAAAACGGAACAATTCGGATATTAGACCTATTTTCATTGGATAATACTAAGGAAGTGTGTGCACACCTTTTACTACACTACAGTTACAATTGTTACATTTAAATTGGACCTAATTGCAAGAAATTACCTTCTGTCAGGTGAGATGAGCTGGAATTTGGGATGAAAAGGACCAGAGCAGTAAGAAAACTGGATTGAAACTTCCCGTTGTTTTCTAAATTTGGATCCTTTGTTTGGAAAATCCCTTTCTCTTCCCTGCGCTGCGATTTTCTTCTTTTCTTCACCGTTTTCCTATGCAGTGACTTTAGTCCGGATATTGATTTCTTCAAACGACCACCAAATCACAATGTTTTTGTTAATTAGTGCTGCTGAATTTGCAATTTGGCCTGACTTGTTTCGAAATATAATGAATTGACGCAAGTAACTGCCAAAGTAACACTACCTACTTGTTTGTAATCTGATAATTGGGTGCTGTTGCTCCTCTTCACTGGCAATCAAGCCGGACAAGTAATTCATTGATACAAGTTGGAGTAGATATGCATTATGTACTGTGATTAGTTTGCATAACATTGAAGACAAGTCAGATCAGATCACATTGTGCTACAGACATAGAGTAGAGCAATAATATTCAGTTAGTGAGTGAGTGATTTAGCCGAAGCTGGACTGGACTGGATTGGACAGAGACCACGAACGACCACGACATTTCAGAAAACAGGTGAGCGAGGAAAAACTTGTTGTATTGCTTTCCTTTGCGTTACATTACTTATACGTACTGTTAACCATACTAGACAACACGTACCATACAGGATTATTACATATATAATTCTGTAGACGAGTTTCATCATCAATGCGGAAATCTCTGAATTGACCTTTTGAATTGTGAATCTCCTTCGTTCGATTGAATTTAACCAACAGGCAGATATAGCCTCACAGTTACATTATATTAGTAATAAACGTTGTTACGAGAGTTATGACTGATGCTTTATCTTTTTTACTCTTTATTCCCTATAAATCCTCTGTATGTGTTGATTGGATGAATGAAATACTAATAAAATTAATAGTTGATGCAGAGTACCTGTAGCTTTTAGCTTCTCACCTGTTGTTTTCGTGTGCTTAAATGGTATTGTTGGATTTATAGTTCTTCAGTAAATGGTGTTTTCACATCTGAGAAATCACAATGCATCACTATCACTATGACCAGTTTGATTTTTACTCAGAACTACTATTGCATTGTTGATTGTGTAGGCAAAATTTTATTTTTAGCCCTGCAAATACTACCTAATTGTTCTCAAGTCGTAAACTTAAACTTGGGTAAGAGACTAACGGCTCCCCTCCACTTTTATTAAGAATAACTAAAAAATTCTTGTAAGCAAAGCAAAACTTGTTACAAACAAAAGCACTTTAAATAAATGCAAGTCAACTGAGCGGAAAACAGTTTTTCGTAGTTGTACACAATGAAGATGTTCAATAGCTTCCTTAGTTCTAACGTAGATTTACCTATGTACACTACTGTAATCTGTATTAACCTGTCAGTCACACCAGCGTAAGCAAATCCAATCGATTTGCATAGCGCTCCTCTTTAATTGTATTTAGTAAAAACCCAATTTTCGTTCAACGAGCCAACTAAATGTAGCTCCCAGAAATTGGGACAATGCGTCAACAATTTTCTCTTTGTCGGTTTGTTAAACAAAGTTTTCACTGCATTTCCGTGTAAAATACGCCAATTTGGGCTATAGGGATGAAATGGCAGCATGATTATTGTGTTTCGATGATTATTCTTCGCTCCAAAATGCAAGCAATCAGGTAAAAATTGAGAGCAATGAGAAAGCAGTAGTTTAAGAGCGCATGATAATCCATAACCGTTTCGCAGAAATTGTTTACTTTTGTCTAAGAGTATGTACAGTTAATTAAGAAGTCTATGTCTCAGGTTAGCACGAGTGCAGAGGGAATCGTTTCGTTGATTGAAATGGGATTTTAATTCCATCCGTTATGTAATCAATCTCTAGAGTGACCTTATAAGCCAAAAGCCGAACACCGCAATGAACAATGCTTAAAAGCTCTCAACTCACAATGGATGTTTGTAGAGGAATTAAATTATATTTCATGTGAAATAGGTGCTTAATGAAATAATTCATATCATTGTACCTATTGTAATGTACAGTAGCAGCGAAGGAAATAAAGATCACTAAAGCTTATTATTACAGAAACTAGGAATTACAGCTCTTAAGTTGCTTTTATTACTATAGCAGAGCTTATACACATAAGTCAGTCTTTATAGATATACCAAAGTACATACCATGTACATAATGAAGTTTCATTTAAGTAATTTACCCGTCCTCTCTTTACAAAACGTAGTTTTCTATGTGTAATTGCTTTTATTTAGCTTTGGTTTCAACAAGACGCCTTGACATTGACTGGACTTGACATTAACTTCAAGACGAGTCATTAAGAGTTCCGCAAATTGGTACTTGTTGTTGACAGTGACACTGTACACTAGATAAAGACTGTACACGAGACAGGACTATTGCAATAAAGTTAAAGTAGACCTCAGATTGGCCTACATACTTCTGCTATGTGATGTTAAGTAGCTACACTTATTATGTGGTAATCTAAGCTTTGGTTTGCTTTACTTTGTTGTGCCAAAAATTGTTACTTCCTTTTGCCAAGTCGACTTTAAAGGGTTTTAAGGCTTTTCTTAGAACACTTTCCTACAGTAATGGAAAACATATTATTTTTAGCCATAAAGCTCTATTTTAAATCCAAATGTTATCTCGTGATCTGTCTATACATGGCATTGAGACTTGTACATCTGGGGAATATAATCATATGTCAACTAATGATAACAATGCTAATGTCCAAGTAAACGCATCCGCTCCATTTGTTCAACAAAGTATTTGTGTAGACAGCAGACATCCATTCCAAGCTATTGTTAGCCCTTAGACATAATTATTGTATCGTTCATTTTTGTAACACTAAATGAAAAATATCCCTTATAAATATACTTATTAGCTCTTCAGAGATCCATAGCGGTTCGTTCGTGTGATCCAAATTGTATCGTATTGTCGCATAACTAACGTTTTCTCACGGTTTCTCATCACTCCATTAATAATCATCTT
Organism: Tomocerus maximus; assembly: GCA_019776445.1. Lineage (NCBI taxonomy): Eukaryota > Metazoa > Arthropoda > Collembola > Entomobryomorpha > Tomoceridae > Tomocerus > Tomocerus maximus. The sequence goes on along the minus strand of JABASH010003075.1, from coordinate 9,858 downwards.
ATCCGCATTTTTCTCAAATGATTTGCACTTTTCTATGGTTTGCGGTCTAAGCTTCGTCCGTCTACCTATATAACTAGTATCTGTGCTGTACATCTCCCGACATTCTATTCATTTTCCTTGAACTCTATTCAACATGTCCACACAATGGAATTACTACTTTGAACAACTTCACATTTAGATTTATGTAATCTCTACAGATTCTTCTGTCTATCTGTATATAGTGCGTACTGCTTATCTCTTTTAGTAGTGTGCGGTTAAGTTAATTTGTGCGTTTTGATTGCAGAACTTGGACTACATAAAAATATGATCTTGTTTGTTTGGTCTTGTAGTATACTATACATAAGGTATATACGTAAGAAGAAAAAGATGGATTTATACTTAGAAAAATGCAAGTAATTTAGAGCACAGCAAAAGGTTAAAAAATTATGATTTTCCATTAGCAGATCAAATATAGCCAGCACAAAGAGCAATTTTGACTTTCAACTATGAATAGACAATAATTTGTTTTCATTGGGAGCTGTCAGTTAATTTCCTTGATGAAATGTCTGCATTGATAACATGTGGCACAAATTACACGGTCTTTTTTCTACCGTTGCGTTGCATTAACACACTTATACACACAGACCTGTAAAGTATAGACAACCGCGTAGCACACACTAGAATGCCACAAAGGTGCAATACCAAATGCATAGCAAGACGAAAGGTTCTTCTACGCAGTGGTCATAATTAGAAGAGTGTGTGCTCACTGTGCTATATGTACATTTTACACATCGTACCTATTTAGTTACGTATATAGATACAGGGAAAAGAATGCAATCTTATACCAATGTATTCAGCTACACGTAACTTTACTGCACTTATTCACTATGTTACTGTGATCTTCACCTTATAAAGCCACCCAGTGTCACTAATTATATTGTTTACCTATTGTTTCACCTCAGTCATCTCTTTAATTGGTTTTACACAAAAATGAACTCGATTCCGAAAAAAGTGGGCCATTTCACTTACGTAGCCAGCAAAATTTAAAACCATTTCAGACATGTGTACTTGTGTGGATGATATATACCTGTCTTTAAACGTTTAATCAATTCTCCTAGGGTTAAAAAATTGCATCCGATCGACATTCCTGATACTCTTTTGTAATATTATTTCGTACGTCAATTACCACTGAATGTACGAGATTGTCTTCATTAAAAATCGCGGAAAATTAAACATTTTTATACCTTTAATTTAATTTGAATGAAAATCGGGTATTCTGCTTATGTTTGCTGTTAGGTACCGATTGATGAAAACTACTCTTATTGGAAGAGATAGTCATAATTTGTTTGAAAATCTGTTGGGATTAGAGATATGTAAACTGTATTTTAAAGCTTTTTAGAGTCTTGAAACGACGGATGTCTGTTCAAGCCTATATTAATGGTTGTATTCTTACATTTGTTACTCGAGTTGAAAATAGGTACTACTATTCCAATTCATTTTTCACGCAAGCCAATTATGTAAGTTTTTCCACCAGCTGCAGCTGTGTAGATGTTACCCCTAATTCTACAATTGAGCTAATTGTATGCTACGATTATTTAAAGAAGTGGAGAAGATGCATTTACTCTCTTATTATTATACTGCACTGACTATTTCAGCAACTAAAGAAGGGCTGACTTTTTCGGACAATCAGAGCGTTGCAATTAATAGAATTAGAATTATCTATGCATGCGATGCACTGTACACTACAGCAAACTATGGAATTCTTCATTTGTTCATCTGCAGTAGCAACAGCTTAGCAAAAGCATGAATACGGATGCTCACACTTACATTATTCTGTTATTAGTCAGTAACTTTGTTGAAAATGGTTTACTTAGCTATCTGCGATTGTATTTCATTCGCGGTCAGGAACAGGAACATTTGCACTATTAATAAATAACATAATACTAAGTACCTAAGCTGCATGGATTGTTTGTACACAAATAGTGGAATCAAATTCCAAAGGTCCGTTTTGCTTCAGCTATTTTATTAATACATAGAATATGTATCTTTATTGGTACCCATACATAAAATACTAAATACAAACCAATAGCAAAGAATCTCGCCTGCATTTCTAAAATTGTAATAATAAGCAAACTTGTTCATTGATAAAGAACATAAGTATTTGTTGGCTTAAGATCAATTTGTGAAATGTGAAAACCAAGTTATTTTTGTAACAATAGTCAATATCTCCTTGAAGTAGATAACGACAGTTTGCTAATTAATAACTGCAGAAACACATACAATAGCAAAATATTTATCTCTTAAGCTGAATTAGTAATTAAGTAGAATTAGTAATCTAATTAGTAAATGTTCAACAAAGCATTTATGCAAACGTGTGCATATGCAAATATAAAACCAAGACCATCCTTATCAACTTTTATCGCTGCACGCAACTGTTAGCAATTAATAAATCAAATTACATACACATTTTCTATCTAAAATAGGAGTAAAATTGATTTAAAGATAGCATTCACCATTACTGTGTGTAGTAGACATAAAAAAGTTCTATTATTATCTATCCATTGTGCATTGTATGTACAAATGATATCTCTCTGGTAATTTTTACAATTTTCGTGTTCTTTCTATTTCCCTTTGCGAAATGACGTTTTAAAATGACTACTTGGAATGTGCATTGCCATTTTCAAACTGTGGTGATGCTCTGATACTCAAGTTTCCAAAAGCTGATGTACAGATATTGCAAGTGCAGATAAACAAGAATTTTAATGATGAGTTCTACTGTCTCTCTCTATAAATAGCTAGACATCTCAGTCTAGAAAGTAGCAAATTATAGTTTCGCTCCTATGCTAGTACATTATATAATTGTACACACAGAGAGGCATTTCTTGTACAAATACGAAAAGTTTAAATTGCATCTGGCACCTGTAACTAGATTCTAGAATGCTAATTAAATTAATACTTTCTTTAAGTAGATCTTCCATACATTTCATGAAATTGCATATTAACATGTGGGTGTCAAAATGTCATGCATAAGTATTGACTTTGACCTACTTACTTTTTATATGCATATAAAACCAAGAAAGCTAATTATAAAGATGTAATTATTGCACAGTAGTATAATAAATGTCAAAATTCAGATAAGAATATTTTGAATATTGTTTAGAAGAACGGTACAGAAGCAGTAGAAATGATTTAGCGTATTAGAAAATGATTTTGTTACTGAAAATGAGGTAGCTTAGGTATTTGGGCATTAAAGTATAAACAGCCAAGCCCTCATCATTACAGATTGTGGCAATAAAAAGAAGTCAAGATAATGAGACATGAGAAAAACGTATCACTTGTTTTGAAGCGTCTTCCTAAATACTCTTAATACAGAAAGTACATGTATAATAGCAATTTGATCACAAACATTAGCATCTTGAGCTGTCTGTCTTCTTTCTTATCTTATTAGATGCGCTATATGCCTAAGTAGAAATGCCAACTGAAGAGACAGCAATGTTTACCTCCGAGACACTCTCCTACTAATATATAAGAAATAGTAGTACAAGTGTTCACATAAATATAATACGTGAGCACGGATGTTGTGGTTTTCATTCACAATACCCAAAACTGGCAAAAGACGCTGTTGTGTGGACTGGGATGGAATTCATAAGTAAATGGTTGTCTTTGTGCATTTGTATAGTTACGTATAGCTAGACAAGTCTTGGAAAGACGTCTGTAGTGTGCACACTTAGGTAAATATGTTAAGGTGTGTATGTGTACGGAGCAGAATGCAATTCAGTTGCAAAGAAGTAGTACTAGTGTGAGCTAAGGTAACGGAGCTTCAAAGATGATGAAATTAAAACGGTGCTCTCTTATCCTCATCCCATTTAGCTTACTGATGAGGGTCTGAGATAAGCCTCTAAGCATCTACTACTATGAACTCGTGTATTAGTAACTATGTGGGTTGTGTTATGTTTATTCGCTTTGCTTTGGTGAACAATTGCTACTACTTTGACTGACTGACTGACTGACTGAGATTCAATAGGATCGGCCCAAGGCTCGCCTCCAAGCTATTTTAATTGTTTCTCCACTAATTGAACTACTCTCTGCATTTTGTAACGTTTTGCAATTTATTGATTAGTACCTCATGCTATTCTACTGTCTCTGTCGTTTTGTACCGCAATATGACACTTTAGAGGAGGGAGGAATCTTTACCGGATAATTAATTACTCTATACTGTCTAGGGAATTCATTATTTCTACTTCTCATTGTTTGTTCAAAATAAATTACCGATCAACTGTCTCCATCATTATTCCACTCAAATACTTAAGCGTTAAAAGCAGTTATACTTTATACTTAGACTATACATTATACATATAAATAGTAGGTAATAGTGAATTAATATTGAAGTTAACGATGAGCTAAAAATGATTTTATACCAAAAATCGCAAATATTTAATTTACTGAAGAATTTAGGAAAATGGCATCTGTATAGATAGATATAAATTGATCAATTTGACAAGCGCCCGAAGGGCGTGATGTTAAATTGTAATTATCTTAGGGATCTGAAAATACATTAACCATAGGCTACTCAGTCCAAGACCCGGTAGATGTAGCTGTATTCAAAGCTAATAATAAGCACATGCACCAGTATTATCTCCAGTCTTACAAAGTAAAAGACAGTTGCACTTTATTCCATTAGCAAATTAACATTAATCATTAAACACATAATATTTTATTGCATCTTTTCGGGCATAATTATTCTTAAGAAATTCCAAAAGCACCCGACGGATAATTGCCTTCCTTGTCACCTTGTTCCTGAAAATACATTAAACCATTAATGGGCGGGTGAGGAGGGTATGGTTAATGTATTTTCAGATCCCTAAGATAATTACAATTTAACATCACGCCCTTCGGGCGCTTGTCAAATTGATCAATTATCTGTCGGGATCTTTTCATACATTAACCATAGGCGATTTTTAAAGCTAAATGTTAATTTGCCTCACCCGTGAAAGTACAGTATTACTAAATATTGCCGTTGAATCTGGTCTATAGTAAAACCGAGCAAAAGAGTTACCGCTTGTCCACTTGGCACAACTCATAATATCTTTGATTGACACTCCCAAAACCCCAGCTTTTGTTGTAGATGCTGCTCTAGTTGAATGAGCCTTAAATGATTTTGTGTCCACTCCCGCCTCCGCCATAATAAATTGTATCCATCGACTAATTGTCACCGCTGTGACTGGTTTATAAGGTTTAACATATGACAATATTAGTTGTTGGTCATTTCTGATCACTTCTGTTCTTTTTATATATGCTCTAATTGCGCTAACTACACACAACTTATCATTCCCTAGAAATGCATTGTAAACCGTGTCAGGAGTAAATCCTGGACGTGACGTCTTCCGTAAGATTGAGTGTCCAAAGCGTAGACTTTTATCAAGATCCGTAAGGTGATTAATTTCTAAACGCTGAATATCCGAACATCTATCAGCGTTTGTGATTGCCATAAGAGTAACAACCTTTTTGCATAGAATTTTAAGCTCCAATTCATCGTTAGCCGGCAAGCTGTTTATATAATCAATAACTACATTTACATTCCACGTCGCAAGATGCTTCGGCTTCGGTGGATGAGTGTTGAAGACTCCCTTCATCAATTTAGTCATTCGAGGATTTTTTCGAATTTGATCAGCCAGATTTTCTGGTAGGTGGTAAACAAGCGCTGAGCGATGAAGATTAATAGTTCTGTAAGCGTAGTTATTCATTTCTAAATAAGCCAGATAATTTAATATGTCATTTATAGTACATGTAGAGGTATCAACTTGTTGTTCGCTGCACCAACTATTGAATTTGTTCCAAGCTGATTTATATGATTTTGCTGTTCCATTTCTGACAGATTTTTCCACCAGTTGCATAGCTCGTTCTGAAATGATATCACTTTTTGGCAATTCCCCGATATCGGCCACACTACCAGTATCAGAGATTGGTTCATTATCAGAGGATGTTCTTCGCCCATTGGGGATCGTAGCAACATTTGTGTTGTCTGAATTTTGCGTGGGTACTGGTACAAGTTTTGGAGAAGAAGCGGGTACCAATACTGACTCGTCCACATGGGCGCGACGATCACAATATCTGCTTGTTGACGCAGGCACTGAGAAATTACTTTCCCTATTAGACAAAACGGGGGAAAGGCGTAAGGCTTCATTTCCGTCCAATTCGCTGAAAATGCATCCACCCCTTCCGCTTCTGGATCCGGTTTCCAACTCCAATATCGGTCGAGTTGCTTGTTCCAACGATTTGCAAATAAATCTACGTCGCAAGAGAAGCTTGTAACTATTTCTTGAAAAACTTTTTCGTTCAGTTTCCAGTTGCTTGAATCGTAATGGTGTCTGGATTCCCAGTCTGCTATTACATTCAATTTCCCCGGAATGTATTCCGCTGTCATCCAAATGTTTTGATTTAGGCACCAATTCCAGATTTCTATAGCTAATTTGTTTAATCTTATTGATCGGGTTCCTCCTAATTTGTTGATATAGGCCACTGCCGTCTTGTTGTCCATACGTAATAATACGTGACGCATTTGAAATATTTTTGCAAATGATTGAATAGCTAGAAACGCCGCTTTCAGTTCCAGCCAGTTGATATGGGGTGACTCCTCCAGTTCTTGAGGTAACCACTTTCCTCCTGTTTGTTTTCCGTTGCACGTTGCTCCCCAACCTTGATTTGAAGCATCGGATTCTATTGTTAATGATGTTTTCTCTGGGAAGATGGGAGATGGCTGCAAGGTCACTGCATTGTTTCGCCACCATTCTAAATCCGATCGGGCGTCGACGGAAATTACGCAATTCGAATCCCATTTGAAATTTAGTCGTTCCAATTCCTGAATCAAATTTAACTGTAAGGATCTTATTTGGACATGCAATGTTCGGACACTTAAAAAACAAGAGTTTATAAATCCTATAAATTGGGCAAGTATTCTAGGTGTAGGACTATTGTCTAGTAGTGATATGGCACTTTTCTTAATTTTCTCTTTCTTTTCCAATGACAGACCAAACGTGATATTATCCGAATTTATCACCACCCCTAACATTTCAATCTCCGACGCAGGAACTAGAGTTGATTTTTCTCGTTTAATTTTAAATCCCGCGTTAGTAAATACATCAGTAACTAATTTTACGGTTGACTCAAAATCTTCCGGATTTGCTGCGAAAAAGTTATCGTCAATGTAATTGACAAGAAATACTCCACTTTTTCGAAGTTTTGACACCAACGGTTTGTTAACTTTAGTAAAAACATACGGGGCAGTTGCTAATCCAAAAGCTAAACAGGTAAATTGGTAAATCTTATTTTTCCATTGAAATTGTAAATATTTTCTGTGGTTAACTGCAATAGGGATTGCAAAATACGCATCTTCCAGATCTATTTTTCCCATCGTCATTCCCGGTCGAAGAAAATCTCGAACCATAGTAACTTTTTCCATTTTAAAATGAGGAATTTGTAAATATTTGTTAAGTGGTTTCAAATTTAAAATAGGTCGCCAACGACCATCTTTCTTGGGAACTAAAAATAATTGGTTCAAAAAATACGCTTCCTTAACTTCTTCGATTGCACCCTTGCTCAATAAGCTTTTAACTTCGTTTTCTACTAAGTCATATTTGTCACCGTCAACTATGTGTGGTGGGGGTGAAAGATGGGGAGGCGGGGTAGTGACAAATGGCAATTCATAACCTTGAATGGTGTCAAGGACCCATTTATCACCTGTTATCGATCTCCAGTACTGCGTGAAAGTTAATAATCTGCCTGCGATTTTATTTTGATTACCTTTATTAAACTCTGACGCATCCGCAAATCGCGGTCTCTTAAAGGATTGGCCTCCGCGTCCTCCAAAAAACGATCCTCTGGTTTGCGTTCTTCCTCGAAATGAAGAATTAAAGCGACCCCGGCCCCGTACACTGAAGCTACCACGTCTGTAATTAGATCCACCTCTGTCCACTGAATTTAGCTCCTTTCCAAGATCAACTGAACATTTAATGCTTTTCTGCAATGTTGGGCCAAATAATTCTTTCTGTTCCGCGGATATGCTACTCGACGAGTCTGCATAATTAATTAAGTCTTTGTTTATCTTGGATAACACCACTTTTTGTCTTTGCCGAATTACACAGGCATTGGTGTCTCCGATAATGGCTAAGGCATTGTTAGTTGCGTCCAATACGCTTTTTGGATCCAAGGTGTCTCCTGATGAAATTGCGTCAATTGCTGCTGCGTGTAAAGTCGCCAAAGGGCCAACAGATCGTAATAATTTCTGTTCGACAATTTCCAATCCTTGTAAGGCATTGTCTTTTCGGATATTTATCCCCTTTGTCTTAGCACTTGAGCAAATGAATCATCAATGACTGGCATTTTTACAACAACCTCATCTGGTGGCGGGTAGTTTGTCAATATGTGGTTTACTTCCTCTCGGGACAATGACCGACGTAAATACTTATTAAGATAATCAGTTGTCTCCTCTGGAGCTTTCCATTTATTTAATTCCGAATCAATATTTGCAAATGGATTAAGCAGATTTTCTTCAAATTGTTCGGATATGACTGTCTCGTCCTTATTGTCATCTAATTGACAAACAGAATTATATCTTTAAATGTCACCGACATTTGATCATAGGCCCTCGGCCAAATCTGCATCCCGAATCATCTCTCGGAGATACTGATGCAAAGCATCTATCTGCACCCTGCTGTGGTTCAGCATTTGGGTACTGATGCACTGACGGCATCTGATCAATTGACCACAGGTCATACAATTAGCCTGAAAGCTAAAACCCTTACTTGGGCAATTTTCGTTTTACTCACCTGACTTGCTTTTCGAATTGGAATCCAATTTTTCTTGTATTAATGCTCCAATAGCAGGAAAAATTGCATTCTTCACTGATTCCACTATTTTCTCGATTGTGTTGGCCTCGGTGACCACTGGGACTTCCGTCTGTGAGTTGACATCTGACATGTTGTTTAGGACAAAAATACTTTGATGTGCACAGGTCTTGAGCTGAAGTAAGACTGGAGATAATACTGGTGCATGTGCTTATTATTAGCTTTGAATACAGCTACATCTACCGGGTCTTGGACTGAGTAGCCTATGGTTAATGTATGAAAAGATCCCGACAGATAACTGATTTTAAACCGTAACTTTGTGAATCAATTTTTATGAGTTGTGTACTAGCTAATATCTAACGGTATGTTATAAAAGCAATAATATTATGATTATACTAAGGTAAAGGCGGAGTTATGATGACGTCAGAGTCTCAGTTAATTTATAAGTTGATAGTTCTATTTTTATCGATTTTTATCAGGAATTCTCCCACAGAATTCTGGAAGAGGGTCGTTTCCCCCAATAAAAGTTCAATAATTACAAACAAATCTCATTTTCAACATTTATAGGTCTTAAAATAAAATGGTAATAATTAATTGCTTTTAACACTTCGTTCATTATACATAAAACATTAAATAAATATATGCACTAAATTTCATGAGAAATATTTTCTAAAACGAGCAATTATTTCGCAAAAATCATAATTGCCAGCAATTTTGTAGTATTCTATTCTATAGATACGAGCCCTGTTGGTTCATCTGCGAGACATTGTAGTGTAGTCAGAGTTCAGCTAGCCGGTGGGTAGTGGCTAGGTGGCTAGGGGGCAAAAGTGGCTAGTGGGTGGCTAAATGTACAGGTGGCTAGTGGGCAAAAGGGGCAAAAGTCAAAATGGGGCTAAAAAATACACTAAAGGATGCAAAATATTGGGCAATTTTTTAAATTTTCGGTAGTTTTACCCCTTTTGCCCACTACCCACTTTGCCCCTTTTGCCCGGGTGGGTGGCTAAATGTTAAAATAGCCGGCTAAAACCGAACTCTG
>JABASH010003074.1:0-17705 GCA_019776445.1 Tomocerus maximus | reverse complement strand
GACTTTCTATGCATTTTGATAGTCAAAATTATCTGATTTGACTCTTCATGCATTTTAATAGTCAAAATGATTAATCTTAAACTGTGTATCCCTTTTACTCGGGTGAGCTTCTGTTATGGCTTGCCGTTCGTTTTTGACTCTGAACGTTCATTCTACACATAATAGTGTAAACTGCTGTCTCAACTTGTGCTACATTTTTTGATTTTACAGTTTTCCTTTTTAACAGTTGGGTTGGGAAATTTTTAAGATTATAAATATGTAAAACCTTATTGAAGTCTTAATTTGGGCAATAACAATACAGTTCAGGCCTAAATTTAAAAAATTTAACTGTCCACAGAAACAGTAAAATATATCTGGTAGGTGTACAGAAATGAAATTATAGAGGTAATCTAATTGATCAATGAGACCTTAGGTAGTGGATAAAATTGTTACGGTTATAATACAGTCTAATGGTTCCTGGCTAAAATCATTTTTAGCTAGTGGTCAAAATAACTTTAAATATTAGCCTATTTAGTCTGCCGGTTCACTAAGGTGTAAAAAATTCTGCAAAAGTGGATTATCTGTACTGCATATGGCAAACTATTGTTGTCACGTGTAATAAATCTTCATATTCATCTCTATTGATTCCAGGCCACCCATGACTCTTTTATAATATAGTTATTTTGTATGCTGTTGATGTCTATCGTGATAATTTTATTCGGGATTCCAACCTAAATCATTATCAAAGTCATATGCAATAAAAACTAACCGGTGCACATGTGAAAGTGACCATCATCATTTCGGAATCGGCATCCAAGTCCTCGAAATTCTGGTTGCCCATTACATAGTTAGAACCTTCAGGGCAAATGCAGTGAACATAGTCTGATTTATCCAGAGTTTCTTCCGTCTCTTTGGAGAAAACCATGCGACTTGTATATGCAGTTTGTCCATTTCTACATACGGAAACAGTAGGAGGGGCACCACAAAACTGTTTATTCAACAACAAACACACTAATAAATTATACAACCTTTAGATATGCCTATAGACTACCAAACTATTCAATGACATGATAATACATTCAAGTTCCTTACTGCGTGCGACATTAATTTTATATTCTATTGTCGTGAAAATTTTATCTTGGCCTTTGTTTTAATTCCATTTATTTATTCAGTATCAAGTAGATTCGTCCATGAAAACTAAAATCAGATAAAGTAAAAATCTAATTGACCGTCAGATAATAACTAATGGAAACTTGTATGGTTTGGTAAGTAATAATGGAAAATATTAGTAATAATCTACTGACAAAGGAAAGCTAGTAAAAAGATATTTGTCGGACTGATGTTGTATAAGATGAATTTTGCCATGTCTACCGATAAAAATACCATTAAAAGCCAGACATTGTCAAGTTTTCATTTTTCACTAGAATCTATTTAATTTGGATTGATGTGGGAGGTCTCCTTAGGAATCGTGCCCAGAATTCAATAGCCGCTATTTCACTTGTAAGTTCTCACGCCTAAATTCTGTCATTGGCCTATTTTATGTATTCTCTCTTTTGTTGTCTGTAAGAGCAATTTACTATTCACAGCTTTCAAATATGGATTTGTCAAGTGGGTAGTTGAGACGCTTATAAGTACGAGTCCATTAAATCCTTCAAATATTTCGTCATCACCATCAAGGAAATGCAATTTGCTAATTGGGTGTGTATTTTAGTATGTAGATATTTTCAACACTGACACTCAAGTGCAATTTTGCTGGCAAAAACTTAAAAATGGACTCGTAGATCTTTTAAATCATCCATAACCCAGGCGACGTATCGTAATTTTTATAATTAATAATGTTAAACAGGCAAAATTACGTTCAATTACACCAAATGTGGAATGGATGTTGGTTACAAAATGCGAAAAAATGTTCAATGCAGTGATAACTTTTTTATGCATAGGTCATACTTATACAGGGCCCGGACATTTATTATATGTTACAAAATATTTTCTAAGGGTTAATCTGACAACCTTGAAGCTTCCTATATAGACGTTTCGTATGAAATTAGAGACTCAATAAAACTTTTTTTAAATAAATATTTCATGGTTTTAGAACATATTTCTCCAATGTATTTAAGCCTACGGTCGAGTTAGCAAATATTTCCACCAATGTAATTAAGCCTAACCGCACGTAAGAACATAATATTTTATATGTAAATGTTTTGGCGTTTTAAATAAATAAATATCCATGCCCTGGCCATATAGTATGAAATATAAAACAAAAAATTCATACATCAACACACATTCAATCAAACTATTGGTTTACATAACTTGAGCCGTTTAGTGTTAGAAAAAAGAAGCAAAAATTATTTATAGAATCGTTTGTAATTTACACGGATCTACAAGCAATCTGTTCCCATTTGAAACTATAGATAGTCGAGGCTGCTCAATGTTCTCATCAGGTTGTCCCGCAGCAATATTTTCCAAATAAAGTCTTTAACGATTTTAACGTATGAAATATTTAATAATATGTCAACCCAATATTTTCATTGTAATCATATTCTTTTGAAAAAATATACGTCAACGACGTCATGGGTCAACTACTAGGTTTTATAATATTATTATGTACCTATGGATATTAACCTATCAGTATCAGGCCACGACTAAATCAAGCAAATAATTTGTCAGATTCAAAAATGTCAGTATTAACGTCAGCGTCATCCGTTGAATGAGATTGTTGAATAAATGACGTTGAATATACTAAATACCAGGTAGATAATTACGTGTGTTTTGGATCACCCTCTGTGATATGCCTGTCCGTGCCTTGACTTGATTAATAATTGTGTATAGAGAACTCATATTATTATGTTATAAATTGTGTAATCTGCAAGTTGTGTAGTCACTTCTATTTACAATTTTAATGAGTAGTCCTATGCAGTGCAACCGACAGTATTAAATTGATATGCTAAATCAAACAAACGGAACTAAGTCAACTTTGAATCAATTAATCAATGTCTAGGGATTACTACTTAATTATATCTGGATTAATATGCGTCTGTTTTCAGTAGTGTTTATTCTGTGTTAATTACATTAGTCTGTGGAGTGTAGCAAGTGCATGTAATTCAATTGCATATAATATTACCCACCGCAGGAGACACAATGATTTGTGTAAATCATATAGTTACCATTTTAAAAATGAATTAACCACAAACCATTGGGATGTTATAAATACTTACGAAAGAGATAAATATTAAGTAGACTACTCCAATCTACCAATCCAAGTACATGAAGTCAGTTACATTAAAATTCGCAGTCTTCTGTAATATTTAATTAATTAATGTTCTAATATTATTGAGTTTAAGACGATATGATATTAGCGTAGCATATCTATAAGTAAGTAGACAGTCTTGTACTACCAATAAGATATCTTATTATATTTAGTTACCCATGAAAACAACTTTTCAAATGACAGAAATCCATTTAAACTATATTGTACCTTGTACTGATCAGAGCCTTGAGAGACTGAATGTCCATCGACGGGATCCCAAACCATGGGGCAGGAATGAGATTCTCCAGGTGGACAAGCACATAGCTTTTGGTGATTAATACCACGAACATTTGCTTGTAGATATCCACAGATTGCATCTTTCGAACACAGGGGTAGGGCCTCGGACTGTTTGAATCAAAAAAATCTCTTTAATAATCCACCCTCAGAAAAACAATATTTTAGGTATTTACTTTTGATAAACGATTTCTGGCAGCTTTTATGTTTTCATCGGAGTCTGTGTCATCAAAACACTGGCTAAAATCGCTAAATATTAAGCTTAATTAATCTTCTCTTTTGATCACTACTTATTACTAGCGAGATTTGGGGTAGGAAGGACAAGTTGTACTGGGATAGTCCGTAATACATGTTTGAAGTTTGAACAAATTCCGTTTTGATGGGATTATTCCTTGAAGTTTTGAACAAAGATATCGTGTATATCAAACCACAAAGTCATTCATTTCAAATTCCATATCATTTCATAATTAAATTCCCTCTCCATTCGTTCGCTTTCCTAAAACATGATCATAAATCCGAATCGGACTCAGAAACCACAAATGTCAAATGTTGTTGAAACCGTCCGTCAGTGCGTACACTTGGAGTTGGAAAATCCTTTGTGAGTGGCGATTACAAAACCTATTTAATATCTGCGTAGGGGCAATTAGCATTGTTAATACAGTTGCAAAAATGCCTATGTGATGTCAGCATTTTTAGGGGAGATAATTCAATAGTAGAAACCTTTCCCAATTGTATATTTAGCTGCGATATTCGCTTTTTGGGATGGAAAGTGGGATAGTTCATGAAATCCAGGAATGGGTTGTGGACGTTTTGAAAGTAAATTTATTACATAAATACATATATACATAAATAATTAGTACCTACGGGAAAATGCTACATTTATGCCAGTGTTTTTCGAATTACATGAAACAGGAATATTAAAACGAAGCTATGTAATGGTAATGGTAAAAATGGTAATTGTAGAATGAATTATGTACATGCTTAATATATGCATACTAGCTGCAACTGTAACCCCCCCCCCTATGGGCTAGCGGCTAGAGAGAGGTGATAAGTATGTAAAACTATAGCGCTTGTGTATATAAACGATTTAATACATTTAATATTTCACATTAAAAGTTTCGTCACAACCTCCTCGCTCGTCTGTTTAAAAATAGTCAAAAATTTTCTGAGCAAAATTTCTCTTAAATAATTTCTGTAAAATTTAAGCATTTTTAATACACATAAGATCATCATCATCAACCACTGAGTAACCAGTCATAATAATATTGCTGCATACCTAGTTATTCCATTAATACAAGCATTATTTTGTGGTAAAAATGAATCTGAATTGCTAAAACATATATTATAGTCATAGCCAAACAAATAGGCCGGTAAGTTATCGAGCTGGCTTCGAATTCGGTTTCGGAATCGTATAGTCTCGATGTGTTAGCCTACCAGAGAATCCTGATTGTGCATAATGGTCTTCAAGTCATCTTTTTCACAAAAATTGCCATAAAATTAACGTTCAAACGTTTGGTAATTAGTGCCTTGTATAACAGTAATTTCCCTAAATTTTGGAAGTATTTCCCATGCTGTCGTAATTTGCGTATCTTTCCTAACTTTTCAATTTTGGAGTGGGGAGTGGGAAATGCCGAAACCGTGGCTGTAACCAAAAGCTAATAATATTTGAGTGCAGTATGCTAAAAATATGGAAAAACACCTACATTGGTGAGTTATATTGCGAAATTCGTTCACAAACAGATGAGCTTGAGCTAAAAATGGAATGAAAAATGCTTTGATAGAAAATCTTTCTTTTGGCATTCTTTTGTAGCAGTATACCTAGTAGTATATTATCTAATACCTTAAAATTAAC
This sequence comes from Tomocerus maximus, assembly GCA_019776445.1. Taxonomy (NCBI): domain Eukaryota; kingdom Metazoa; phylum Arthropoda; class Collembola; order Entomobryomorpha; family Tomoceridae; genus Tomocerus; species Tomocerus maximus. The sequence continues at coordinate 12,333 of JABASH010003074.1, read as the reverse complement.
TTTCCATGTATTTCAGTCTCAATTCACTCCAATCACAACAATTTGAACATATCTTTGCTTATTTTAGATAGGAACGCAATGAAATTGCATCTTATAAATGAAAGTCTACTCCACGTAAATGAGCGAAAATGAGTTTAAAAATGATTTACCCTTCCGTTGAGATTGAATGCTACTTCATTGGTATCCAAATAAGAATGCTGTACAACTTTAGCTTGAATTGGAAGTATCTTGAGCGATGCCAGGATAAACAAGCAAAACAGCCAGATCGGTATTCTCACAGTCCAACCAGTTGAATACATCTTCAGAGTCCAACAAAGTTCTTAACTGAATAATTCCCCGAAACATTCCAAATTACATTTACACGGGAGAAAAAGAAATGACTCTTAACAGAGTATCGCCAAATGTACAAATGTATACCTATACGCAAGTAGTCATGTAAATAATATAGCAACTACACACAGGGTTCGAGAAAAGTAACATCTAGTCAAGTTCAGCTTTTACTATGTAAATGTTTCACTTTTTAAGCCCATGCCTTTGAAAATCCATTCACAAAAATGAGAACTTTCCCTTCATTGTCCCACCAGTTAACTGTAACCAGAGTAAAATTGAAGTGGAAATTTCATTTTTCAGTTTCATAAGGGAATATTTTCAAATACTTTAAAGGAAACGTCATTTACAAGGTAAAAGCTGAATGATGCGTTATTTTTTACTCACGCCCAGTGTCTTAGGAAGGTTAATAAATGCTAGCTAGGATCTATCGTGCACTTCAATTTGAATTTGAACAGTTTTTCATAACCGTGTGTATGATAAATATTATACTACAATATTATGTGTGTTTGTGGTTTGTAACTGTACAGCTACCCGGCTACTCGGGTACATGCTACATACCTACTATTAATAATTAATGGGAACTATTTACACTTTACAATACTGTGTGTGACAATGACAAACCTAACTTTAGATCGGTAACTCTTCTGTAAATATAAATACAGTTTTAATCCAAAAGTATAGTAATCCTAAATGACTTAAGAATCGGGGTGAACTGATCACGTTTAATAAGTAATTCTCAAATATGTAAAAGCCTTTACAAAGGCTTTTACATGTACTAAAGTAAAGTACCTATACATGCAAATATGGAACTATTATATTCCAATAGACCTTAAGACTTGATAAGAATGAATTCTATTTACTTAAAAGAATTGTTATTTGTCAGAATTTCAGATGCGCAAGAAGGTTAGACACACAAATAATTTTTGGAAAGTAGATACGTGGACACATAACTTTTACAAATTTCAGACTTTTTAGTAGCACATTTAAACCAACTGAATAATAAGAATGATAATACTACATTAAATTGTGTTAAAATCAGTTGTTAGAATGTAAATTCCCAAATGTAATTGAACTAGTCGAGGGAAATGTTTTATTTCTATTTAATTGACAAAAATTAGGATTACCTGCGTATTATACCTTAACTGAGAATTGTTAAAATGGATATTATGTGTGAGCACAGTTGAGATTAGATTAAGATTGAGACTGTTGAATTTGTCAAGCACTCTGTCCAAGTGGCTGTCTCAGTCTCAGTTGGAAGCTACTTCTGCTTTCGCGAGAGAAATGAAACGGGTAAAAGTGAATCATGGCTTTTAGTAGTACGAGAGCATCCGACAGAAGTGTCCAACCAAAGTTCTGTTTGTGTTTCTAGCAAACGTGCTCCTAGCTAGAAAATCTTAATACCCAGACTTGTAGTTTGAGTGAGTATGAGTTGTTGTGGGTGGTTGGCTGTACAATAACACTTTATGAATGCCTAAAACTGCTTTCACATTACAGTCTGTAATACCCGCCTGGAGAAGACATTGGATAAATACGGATATAATACCCGCATTTATAAAGCTCAGAGGAATATTATCTGCATGTTGGAGTTTCTGTTTTTGCGTCACTAGGTTCTTGGTTGTGTAGCAGGTGGCCAAATTCATTAAACAACCTTGCTAGATGTCTAGTTAGACGCTTTATCACTTAAGAATGACATTTTCCACATTACCACCGTTTGTTTCACACCGTCGACAGCTACCCGCTTACTATGAATCAACTATATATTACATTTGTACCTTAATAAATTAAAAGAATGTTTATATCTGGGGTTATCAAAAAATACTAACCAAATCCTTGTGATATTAAAAAAGTTGAACGAAATATTACTACAATTTTTGCTTATTATTTTAATTCTTTCATCGGCTAAAGCTGTTGAATTTAGTTGGCAAATTCCATTTACAGATTATTACATTCATTGATTTTTCTTTGCTAAATGTACTCAAAGAATGTAATAACAATTTCTCTCTGTTTTTCATTATTTATGCCAATTCTACTACCAGAGTTTCTGGTTAGTTTAAAAATTGTTTAACAAACAGCTAGTCTAAAAATAAAATTGCTTCGACTAATGTAATTTCAATTGCAATGGGTAGTACAAGTACGATCCACCTACAAAACCAACGCAAACTGGAAAGTACAATATAAATTAACAAGAGTTCTGTTTATTCTGCTTTACTTATGCTTTGTGCATTTATGATTGGTACATAAAAGCGGCCAAATATATACCAATAGGAGGCCAAGATTATAGCCCAAAATAGCACTTTCTTTTTCTGAACTCCTTTTAAAAGTTTTACCAATCAAATATTTTTCCTTTTATTAAATTGTCTTTAATTAAAATCCAAAGCTCGCCTACGTTATTATTCTTTTTTTAGCCTTCCGCCCAATAAAATTAATCTCAACAAAAAATAAGTCTACCAAGCTTCTGTAGAATGAAGTGAAATGAAATTTGATCACGGCGCTATTGCGTAGGAAGTGGGAGTGTTGTTATTCTTTTGTCTTATTGTAGATAGGAACTATAAATTGAAATAAAAAGACAGAAATAAAAAATACAATATGGCATGTATGAACCCCTGTAGTGAATTCCATTCACAGGAAATGAAGCTCTAAGATGACAAATCCTGCATGAAAGTCAGACTTTTAAATACTCAGATATTGCAATATAATGAATCACCACTATGTAAGCATTTATTGTTTAATACATTAAACATCACTACACAACGCTATGCATTTCTCTATATAACAAAATAAAACACTACGGGTATGTAAGAACTTTAAAAAATAGATTCTTTAGTCTTATAATTTTATACTATTTAGTAGGTACCTAAGCAAAAGTTTAAACACTGACAATATTTAGGTTTACAGCAACAATGCATGACAAGTGGAGAAACAACCTGACACATTAAGGCCTAACTAATTTATCACTGAGTAAACGACAAAATACACTTGAGTGTACTCATTATACATTTATACCACTAAGCTTGTAAATCAAATTAAAGAAGATCATCATGATTGTTCACTAGATTGCTAGCTTGTCTGGCTTCGCTGTTTTTGTACTTATTTCAATTTTTCTGAAAGTAAAAAATAATCGGCATAATAAGCATTTGCGCCAAGAAAAGAATATTTTGGTATTTAACAAATGCATTTTGAATATTTTTCATAGTCAACGATAATCATATTCTCCAGAAAAAAATACTTACCTCGGCCGTCGTTGCGATCTATTCGCCAATTTAGATGCTTGGCATTTGTAGGATAATGATGGTTCCAGAAGTTGTTCGTTGGCAAATCTCAGGTAACCTTCCCGGACATCAATTGGTAAAATTTGCTTATAAAGTTCCTCAGTAAAACTCGTGCATTTTCTTTTTAACTGAAAGGATTATCAACATTTATTATTGTATGCCTAGCATTAATAATAGTCGCACAACTAAGAATATAAGGCATGCCCAATAACTAAAACATACTATTTATAGCACTAATCATATCTTACAAAGTGAAATACTTTAAATGAAACTGGCAACGAAAAAATATGCCCATTTCATCCAAGAACCCATAGAATGAAGTAATTAATATTGACGTAAAATTTTACCCTTTTAAAACGCATTGCATGTAACTCTCCAGCTTGGACTAATATTTCTGAAACACTTTGCAGACCGAAACATCTTTTTTTCTACATTAAAAATAAGAAAAATTATTCAAGTTCATTCTGATAGCAATAAAATATGAGATAAAATTCAGAAACGTATTTACAAAAAAGGCAGGATCGGACATGCAAGTATCTGGATTTAGTCCTCGCATGTCAACGATACGTTCCAAAGGATTAATTGCAATTCTTTCAGACCGAACAAGAATAGCCATGTTCATTATTTCTGCAACGATTTCATACGTAAGGAACCCTAAAATGTCGACGAAAGCAAGACTTAGAGGTATTCTCGAATGAATGTTTTCGACGACCCACTCAGCAAGTCGTGGCATTTTCCTTGCAAAGGAAACTGATCTTGCTTTTGAAAACATGAGAAATTTCGGCATAGTAAGTCTTTGAACAATTCTGTCTGCTCGTAATTCGCAATCATTTAAAGTAGTTTCTGGTCCAAACTCGAATAATCTGGCGTACTCCCCAGTTTCATCTATTTCCTCAGCAATTTCTAGAAGTTCAGCCCCATAAGTTTCAATAGGTTCTTTAGTTGTTTGAGTAGACGCTGGTTTTGGGCTTTTGGGCTTTTCTTTCGATTCTATAGTACAATTCAAAATTGAGAATTAATGATGGCAATCTCGATATTCTTCTAAATAAAAATAATTCTGAATGGAAATAAAGCAATAAATATAGTTATTTAAATGTACATATGTTCTATGTATGTTTATTTGTTATGATTATGATGGGTTTGCATAGCAATGGCGTATGTATTACAAAATTAACTAAATGCTTGTTTGTGCCATGCTAGGGGCCAGGGGCCTAGGATAATATAATATAATTAACTAGACCACCAGCATTGTGACTCAGTTTTGAAAGGTTAGCATCCAACAAGCATTGGCTAATTCGTAACATGCAAAAATTGTAGTACAAACCCATCATATTATTAGTACTATACTATAAAATACATTGGATACGAGCTTGCTTTGGGGAGTTAGTCCATGGCGTAGAACAAACATGCATGCTTACTTACATAGGTACAAAAAACGTTTTTATTATATAGAGAATAGTAAATTGCGTAATAATAGATAATAATTAATTACTGAAGTATCGAAAGAGTCTTCCCACGCGTTGCTTTTCTCTCCGAAGGGTAAAAATTGCCTCTCTAAAATGTAAAGTTGTAGCTTTGGTTGCTACTGCAGCTAACTCGCAAAGGTAAACAAAGCCATTAAGTTCTTCTCGGACGATTACTTCCATCATTTTCACAGATTCTGGATTAGGATATTCGCTATCTCCAAATGCGTGCATAATGTTTCTAATGTCTATTAAAAATGGAAAAAAAAATTATGTAAAATCCCACAATTTCAAATAAATGCTGCAAATGTTACTGGAAGTAGTTTACCGTCTCCAAAATCATAATTTTCATCTTCAGGATTTGGCGCAGGTGGAGCAGTTGCAGTGGCAGTCGCTGATGTGCTCGTGGACGCTTCACCACCAGTCGAAGCCACATTGGGTTGAGGAATAGGGGTGGTATCACTTGTAAGCGTAGAAATTGGCAGAGGATTGATATGAGAAGGATCGACGGCAATTTCTGTCGAATTTGTTGGAGTAAACGCGGTTTCTGTGGATGGAGGATCCGCCACTTTTTCCTTAGAAGACGAAGGAGTATCGTTAGATTTCCGAGATGCTGAAGATTCTTTTGATTTGCTTTTAGAAGATGATTCCTTTTGTTTGTTTTTAGATTCTTTAGATTTACTTTTGGATTTGCTTTTGGATTCTTTTGTTTTCGTTGAAGAATTTGAACTCGACTCTTTTGAAATTTCGTGAGAAGTAGACGGCTCTGGCTCTTTAAATTGGAAAGCTGTAGATGACGACAGGACACTTTGCAGTTCGGCAGAGGTTGAAGCCACCGTTTCTTTTACAAATGAAGAAACAATGGGAGTTGTAGTTGTCTGCGTGACATTTGTAGTTGCAGTTGACGAAGAACTACAAGCATTCATAGTGGAATGAAAAGTTAGGAAAGCATTGGTTGCGGAAACTTCGGTCAGATTATTTGGACACAATACCGTAATACTATCATTTGGTAAAGTGTTGACTAAACTTTCGGGCACTATCTGAACACCAAAAAGCCCAACTTGTGAACTTGGTGCGTTTGGTTGGATATAATTTACGTTTTGAACACCAGGATTGGAAAACCACGCATTGCGTCTCAATTTTCTATCTTCTGCTCTAGCAAATTTGTCAAATTCGCCAGTATACTCAATTATTTCTTCACAGATATGTTCAGTCTCGAGCTCAGGAGTAGCATCTTCATCAGGAATTCCTTTGTTTTTCCTAATGATATTGTATTTAAAATCATAACGGGGCGGAGAATATCTGGGAAGAATAAACGGAGTGTCCTCTTCTTCTTCCGGCTCTACGGGACGACAATGTACAGTTTTAAGTACTACTTTAGGAAGTAACGTTTTTCTGACAATAAGCTTCGGCCGTTTGGGAATTTGTAAATGGTCATTAACTGCCAGTGAACTACCTTTTTTAATAATCAAGGGGTCCTTCCCAACAACCTTATAGGATGGTATCAAACTAAATCTTGGATAAATTACTTTTCTTCTTTTAATCCCCTTCCTTGTTATACGATTAATAATTTTTGATCTGGATTTATCAGAAACTAGAGAGGATTTATTACTAGACCCCTTTTTCATATTGCTTAACCTATTTGCTTTTAAATGATCTAGAAGCATTTTCTGCTGACCAGTGAGTACAATCTTCTTTGCTGGGGGCACAACCGATTTAGTTTTCGAAGGAGCGGCCTTGTTTTGTGTTTGCTTCGCCCCAACTTTTCGTAAATTTGTCGCTAAACGCGGTTGATCTATATCATTTGGGCCGTCGGGTTTTGTTAAGTCAATAAAAATAGGTTTAAGAAAAGTAGAACTCGTTTTTTGATATTTTAATTGACTATCCTTTGCCTTTGTAACACAGCTTACGTTTTTAGATGAAGATGTCTTCATTATTTTTTGCGTGGCAGATGTAGGAACAATAATGGAAGGTGTGGTAGTTAATGGATTGGGTCTTAATAAAGGGTTATCTGGTAAATTGTACGTAATCGACTTCATTTCTGGTCGCGTTTGTGAAATAATTGGCTCTTTACTCAAGGACGTCGCTGAAGATATTGGCGCAGCAGTTTGAATTGCGAATGTTGTGTTAGAACGCCCAACAGTTGATGCAAAAAATACGTTATTTGCAGTACATTCTGGAGTTGGAGTAATTTGGAAGGTCTTCAGTGATGACTTGGAAGTGACCAAACTAGCTGAAAATTCTTTAGATGTAAATCGCTGGGCTGTGAGGGTTGCAGGTAACTTTTCAGGACCAGTTTGTGATACATTTATTTGGGTGCTCCAGGTCTCCTTCGAATATTCTGTGACGCATCCACCCTTGGTTAGTAAAGAGTACTGATTTGAAACTGAGACTGCTGAGTACAATGGCACCCCTTTTAACCCGCCTTCATTGGTGGTACCATAGCGGGTATTAATTGCAGTCATATCGCTGCTAGTGGCAGTGGCAGTGGCACTTCTTGACATTGCATTAGATTTTTTGGAGGTTGACGATCTACTGCGAGATCCCTTCCTACTTTCCGACGATGAACTCATTTTTATCTGTCAGAATAAAAGATATCAACGTTTTATTATATTAAAAACTAAATAATATACCATTAAGCTATACTCACTGGTTCAATAATCAGTATTCAGTCATTCGAATCCATAATATTCACAGGGTGACATTTTTAGTACTCATTTTAGAAAGCCAGCAATTAGAAATCCGTCGATCTGGACTATATTATGCTATTAGGTAGATCATTTATTTCAGTCGTTTTCCCATCTGTTTACAGCAACTTTAAGTACAGAAAGTCAACACCTAAAATTACAAACAGAAAATGCCATTATAGTTAATAAAAAAACGGCCTAATTTTCAAACTTCTACCACCTGATAATCAAATTAAATAATTGATAGAATGGAAATGTTGCAAATTTCACAGAAAAGTTGTACCTACGTGTAATCATGTAAATAAAGAAAGTTAGATTCAAAATAACTTGACACTCTGTGTACAAATGGAGTTATATAAATAATTATGTAACCGTTATTTACCCCTTTTTAGTTGCTCCTCTGTCATAAGCGTATATTTGTAACAAAATAAAGGTAAATAGGACACAGAGACATCGAAGATTCCGTTCCTAGCCTAATTTAGATACTGAAAACGCCGTTTTTGTTCTCATCCGGATTTTCCAAACTTTTATTTCAGTTACAGAGTTACACTTTAGACTTGCAATGAATAAGAAATAAAGTCCCGCACATTTAGTGGAAACAAAACTATTTGTTGGCGATTAATTCCGCGAATTTCAAACTGCACGGAGAACACCGACAATCATTTTTCTATATTTCCACGAGATACATTGTTATAGAGCAGATCAAAATTAGTAACTTTTAAACCATTTTTTTATTCTAAACTTTGTAAACATGCAAAGTTCGGCGATTTGGAAGATTAACAACTTCAGGGAACTTGCGTAAGTTGTTTTTAATTTGTTAGTCTTAAATTAATTAAAATTTGTTAGTCTTAGACGGCAATTAAGAAGTTTAATTGACTATTTCTTATTTGACTTATTTATTTTTTAGTAAAGCATCTTCGGCGAGAATCATCATTGCTTGTCATTACAAGTACAACACAAATGCAGCAAAATCTGAGAAACGACATCAAAGTAATTCTCCGAAAAATCCACGACCCCCAAAGACAGCAGTTTCTGTCAATGTACCCAGAAAAATTGAAAGAAGCGATACTGACATTCTAAAGGTCAGAAAACATCTAATTATTTTTGGCTGACTGAAATCAGTCTTAGTCTTTAGGGTTAATGGGGTCATAATAACTTTTTCTTATTTTTTAAATCTACTTGATTTTCATCCGGAATTTTAATTTCTATTTACACAAATATACACAAAAATGCTCTTGTTTATCCTTGATAAATTAAATATTTCAATACGCAATTGAATGCTTATTTTTTATTTCATTCGTCATTGGATTTTTTGATTTGTTGTTTGTGTTCTTCAGTCGTTTTTTGCTTTTGGTTACATTTTGGCGTTTTTTTTCTAGGCTTTAGCAAGTACAATTGGACGGGATTACACTGCAGCTCATTACCGTTACCACGATGATCCTTACTTGATACCCATGTCTAACATGGCAAAACGAAGTTTTGCTCTGTCCAAGGAATCTGGCAAGAAAGCTGCTAAATGGATTATACAGGAGCACGCAGATCTATTTAACCACAGCGTTGCAGACCCACCAATTGAGGTGCACATTTTTGAAAAACAAATAAAATTATTTCGTATTTATATGTATTACGATTAGAATCTTAAATATTCGTAGGCATATTTCCCGAAGCCCACTTACTCTGCTGAACAAGATGTGAACCAATCCGATTTGAAATCTTGTATTGATAATATCCAACTTACAGAGGCCATTAAAGTATACCAAATATTAAGTCAAAATAAGAAAGGTTTGGTTTAAGTATTCATTTTCAAAATCTTTGATAGATTGTATCTTAATAAGCTATAGATTGCGGTAATTAAATTTCTTTACTTAAATTCAGAAATTGACAAAGATTTAAAGCAATCTTTACTGGAATTTATTTGCTACTACAATGAAGCTGAACCACTCGACGAGGAATGGATTGAGGAACGTTGGTACAGAACTGGAATGTTGGCCAGAGAAAGACAAAAGAACTCTTGGAAGCATGACCATAATAATACATTTCATATTTTCCGACTGGGGATTTCTAAAACAGGTTTATTAATAATATTTGTGATATTTTATCTATACTTACAGAGACAATGGAATTGCTGAACAGATATTCCAAGAATTAGAACCTCAGAATGCTGATATGTATTGTGCTTTAATCAGAGGAAGGGCAAAGTATTTTCAGGTAATATTTTGCTTTAGATAAAGAAAAATTAAAAAAGTTTGTGCATCCAGTGAAATTGCATCTTTTATTGCAGGCAGAAAAGGCCTGGCAACTTTATAAAGAAGCTGAGTCCAAAGAACTTTGTATCGATGTTGAAACCTTTAATTCTTTAATCAGGGTTGTAAATTTCCTACGTGAAAACAGTGACATGAGATGGCAATTGACTGAGGTGATTTGTACTAGCAATTTTAATGAATCTAAATAGTTGGTAGATTGATTTGTATTTTACGGATTATGTTTATGCTTAGGAAATTTTGTCGGATATGGAGAGAGCTGCAGTAAAACCAAACCTTGGGACTATGAATTCCGTATTAGAAATGCTGAGTACGTATGGAAATATTCGTCAAGGGAAACAGTTGTCTGTGAAAGTCATTGCCGAATTCAAGAAGTTGGATATCGAACCATCTTTGGCATCTTATTATAATTTATTAATTACGCATTGCAAAGAAAGTAATTGGACATCTACTGACATCCACATGTTAGGGACTTGGAATAGCAACTCTTTAAACTTTATATAATGTGTTTTAGGAGGCCCTGTCAGTTCAATATTAGTTGATATTCTGGACAAAATAGAGGGAAAGACTTTCCAGATTCAGGATCCAAAGGATACCTTTTTCTTCGTTACTGCTATGGATGTGTCTCGAAATCATCTGCAAGATCTTGATTTGGCTGTAAAAGTTGATAATCTTCTGCACGTTGGAAATAATTATGATCTCATTGGAGATTCATTTAAAGAATCCATATACTAGTGAGTTATTTTCTCTGATTTCCGTGCATATTCGATCGATATTATTTGTGCGGTAAATAATTTTCCATAATGTTTTAGTCGGCATTTCGTGTCTCTTAAATGCAACTATGAAACTTTCGACACGTTCATGGAATTTTACAACAAAATTGTTCCAAATGTTTATACACCAGAGCCAGGAATAATGGAGGTAATGTTTTGAATTGGCTAATTCTCACATTTTCTATTATATGTGTATCGTCTACCTACGGACATTTTTTGATTTATTTCCGCTTATACTCCTAATATATGACCCTAAATATTATACTTAATTATGTCGGCCGAATAGTAAATATTTCACTAAAGTAATTTTTATTTTGTTAAGAGAAAACTAATTATTTTGAAATCTGCAGGAAATTTTGAGTTCGTTGCATTTGAATGGAGCCGTTCAGTACTTGGACCAACTATGGTCTGACATGGTTTGCTTTGACCAAACTAACAGAGAAAATTTATTGTCTCTTATGCTACAAACAATGGCAGCCAATTTCCCGGAACCTACAGACTCGGATTTTTTACATTTATCCCGGAGCTTCACTGATATAAGCTGGAGAATATGGGAAATTATAGAACTTTGGGACCCAGAAAAACCTAGAACCGTAAACTGGAATGGCAAAATGCTTGGAGATTTGCTTGTCATTCAAGTCAAGGCCGACGAATTTGGGCGGGCGGAAGAAATAATGAAAAAACTAGTGCGATCTTCACATGACGTTGTTGGCATTCCCAATCTGGAATCTTTGCAAATATTTCTCAAAAACGCAATGCTACGTCAGAATACTCCTATGGCATTGGTAAAATCAGAATCTATTGAATAATTGAGTTATCCTCCAATTAGTCATACTTAAATTTTAATCTTGATATTGAACTTTCATCGTATCAATTGAAAGAAGTATCGGTTGGATCTATTGTTGACTGCTCATAATTATTGCTTCCGGAAATAACAAAAATGTTTTTTTCAGGTTTGTATTCAATACCTCAGTGACGCAGGATTCCCTGAAGTGGTAGATCTCGCTCAAGAAGTTTACTCCAAAGTTGAAATGGATTCTAGCCAAATTAGTAAGCTGAGTAGTATTGTAGGATTTGATGTAAAAGCGAACAAAAATCTTTTAAAGACAGAGGATGCTTCAAATGTTCAAGGTGTTTCTTCATGAGTAGTAATTTTTTAAATGTTGCCTTCATTATGCCCAAATATTTATGTTATCCTTGTGGCTATTTCGTATATCAAATGCTATTTAAATAGTTACATGCCCCATGCAATGTAAAATTTTACAGTTATCTCAATAAATATTCATAAAATATCCTACGAATTTGTTGTTTCGATCTATGACTTGAATCATGACTCATTATTTACTATCATTGCCGACATTGCCGTGATGTGTTTGTTGTATGTACAAGACTAAGTCCCAGTCCCGGTTCAATCTGGCTGTTAAGTAAACGATGTCTCTGCCAATTGTATAAAATAGCTGTTAACAAATTCAAGAAGAATCTGTCCGAATATTTTCACATTAGGTATTACACTAATTAAAAAGCAACAACTACATTAAGTTGATCATAGA
>JABASH010003073.1:0-17707 GCA_019776445.1 Tomocerus maximus | reverse complement strand
ACATTCTTGGGCATGAGATGTAATCGGTATAATGTTCTCCTACTCACGTATGTGTTTCTCTACGCACACACAAAATATTATTTTCCTAGCAAAAAAGTCTGCTGAGTGTGCTGAGCATGTACATTATAGATAGAAAAAGACATAGACAATGAAAACAGAGCGATGCCCTGTAAAATAAAGGATCGTCTTAGATATGAGAATGGAGAAGCATGAAATGGGAATGCTTGATTTTAAGGTGAGAATTGAGTCATCTTTTCAATCCAGAATTACTATCTGTCTTCTCCATGCTTCGTAATACAAAAGTACAAAAGAGTTCTATTGTTACTTACGTGGAAAGGTTCAATATACTTGGCTAACCTGTCTTTATAAGCCATAAGTGTGCGAAATAGAAACAATAACCTGACGGAAATTGCTTGCCCTGGTTTACCCACACCGCGTGTCGCACTCGTGTGAAACAAAAAGCATTTGCTTTCAACAGAACCAATTCTGGACTGACAAAAAGATTATTTACATACATAAATAGTAATATGCATACCAATACAGCTACTGACTTTCCTGCATTAAGGAAGCCCCTAAAAGATACGCACACGACACACAGTTTGTCAAAAAATGTGTAGTTTTATCCAAATCTACAGATTTTGCAACATTACACGTGTAGGGTAATACCATTTACTAAATAGACCACGCTTCCTGCAAGTTTATAAGGTAAAATGACACTCCAGAATGCAAATAGATGGACATTCCAAAAATTTACTTTGATGACAGAATCTGGTAGAATTAATTAAATATTCAAACTTGTGTTTAGAGTAAAACCTTTATAATGAAATATCATACAATATATATTAATGATTGCAACGCAAAGTATTAGATCAATAGACTAAATGACGTGTTAAGGTATTAGAACAATTTTCTTGCGGAAAAAATAATCCAAAGAAACTACAAAAATGTCAACTTAACAAGCTTTTGAGTAAGAATGAATTGAAAAACTGTAGGTAAGCAGAGTTGAGCTTCAATGTTCAAACTATTTTACCCAGCAGATCTGCTGCTGTGCGCTAAGCTAATAAAATGCTACTGAAATCCCCAATGCTGATATTTTGCATGCAGATCAAAGAAAATACAAGATTATCGAGCTACAAAATCAGCTAACTGAGAAATTAAAAATACTATCAGTGTACATAGATCTCTATACATAGAACATGGTGCTGAATACATTTTTATATAGAGCATGAGATATAAACTGTGTGTGTAGCAATGTTTAAATACTATTTACTTAAATATAATTGCCATCATGTAGAGATTTATCATAAAATACACTTCCCCGTGTTATTTTGAAAAATGGGACGATTAAAATTCTCTTATATTTACTTTGTGTTTAATGTACGAATTATCCAAGGACATCAATATGAATTTTGAAAATAATATAGAGTTACTGTGATTTAAATAAATAGTGTTATTTGCAAACTGTGCCGAGTCTGCTGAGACTGAGGACTAGACTGTTGTAGATAGTGTCCTATTTGTATTACTGCTGGGTTTTGTCATAAAATTTTGGTTTTCGTGTCTAGGATTATTACCGAGTTATAGGGCACTGTACGTAGTTGTACGTAGGTAGACACCTTGCCTTTTATCCATAACTAAAACTGAGTAAACTAACTGTAGTCTAAAGTGTAGGTATAGTTTTGCAAGTGAAAATTAATCTAATGATTATGAGAAAATAGAAAGTATAGTCTTTGTGTTGAAAGCGAGGATGATACAATCGTGATTGTGTTGAATTTCTCTGTTGTGATTAGAGAATCTTTATTTCTAGGAAATAAATGAAATGTCATTGGGTAACTGCGGGTATTCGCTATCAGTGTAAAAGCTATTTAAAAGCCGCACTATCAGAAAGCCGCTTACTTATTCCCATTCTTTATGTTACCGTTCTACCGTTGTCACCATCCTTATCCAACGAGACGACTTTCAATTAAGGAAGAAGCACCTGAAGTGCCTCAGAGGAAATTCAATTGAACAAATGGGAGAGAATGAAAATGAAACACCAGACTGTTGCCAACCACTTAACAAAACATACATACACAAAGAACACCCACGCATATTCAATTTCCATACATACATACACCTCGCTACTCAACCATTCTACGATGCACTTTCGTCAAATTAAAACAATGAAACGCGATTCCTTCTCTAGGAAAATTAAACATTATTTTCCAGACACATAACATACAATACTTTAGTGCAAGCCGTAAGCTTTGCTTTCTCCGAAACACTGTCTCTGACAAACTAAACATTGAATAATTGGTTACAATATCTAGTATCTATTTAGTAGCGAAGTAGCTTTAGGGTTTTATAGTATTTTGTCTGTCAATGTGTCTGTAAGTGGGTGAGCACTGAGCACACGTAACACGATAATATTAGGACAAATTGAGACAATTACTTTGAAATTCTGTGTGTCACATGTACTAGATCGAAACGCCCATCTGATCTTTGACCTCTGAGAAATTAGTTTAAGTACACGATGGCTCTAAAAATGGAATTGAGATGTTCTAATTTTTTAAGTGTGCTATTAGGGGCGCTAACAAACTTGCAGTTCGAAAATGGAACCAATTTGACCTTTGACATTTGACTAATTAAATGATTTGTATCATTCTCATGCATGAATGCATTGAATTTACCCTGAGCTTGTTAAATCATTTTGACAATTTCTAACTCCGCTACTTTTCTAAAGCGATTTAGAATGGTTAAAGATAAAAAGTGACAACAAGAGGAAGAGAGTTAAGTTATTGGGCCATAAATTGAAAAAGTGGAAATAATTAGTAAGTTAGTATTCATAAAATTCATAAATTCATGGAAGCAGATTGATTGTTATGATAAAATGTGTTATTTGAGATTGGGAGGAGGGCGGATTGGGAGGATGAGTATTTGTTCAAGTTTGTGCGTGTCTAAAGAGTAGTATAAAATAATGGTATCTAAAGAGGAGAAGTGGGAGTTAATTGGCAAGATATAAATGGGTCCTCGTCCTATCTTATATTATTACAGTGCTAAGAAATTCGGTGATACGAAAGGAAATCCAGGGCAGAGCATTTAATTATTGCGGTGAACAAACAAGGAGGAAAGTAAACGAAATGAAACGAGACCAAAGAACTGACAATGGTACATAAGCGCTAAGCCATAAGCCAAGCTAAATCAAACAAGGACACATTACATAGATATCTTAAGGATATAAGAAGCAAAGGCGAGTTCTCTCTGGAGAAATTACAATGGATTCTCTATGAGAGTCTGTGATCTGTTTTCCAAAGTATTTCCAAGACATAGAAACTCGCGTTTGTCGGAGAAACATTATGAGAGAGATTCCTATTATTGTCCTTCCCCTTTAAAATCCTTTGGTTTACTTTTACTTTACTTATCACATGCTTATTTGGTTTGGGTATATAAGCTTTGCTTTGTAATTGTATTTTACATTATTGCCATCGTTCGAAGTGAAATGATAGTTGTTTTGTCTCCCTGTGTTTCTCCTAAGAGGACATTAATGTTTCTTGGTTACTTTTACACGTAATTTTCCATCAGGCACTATTTACAATGCTCATCATCCGACATACACACAGACGAAAATTACATAACACAATAGTGATTGCCATACCCAGTCCAGTTCAAAACAAACGAACAAGTTTGTTTTCCAAGTATTTCAACCAAGAGTTTCATCGTTTCCTTTCGGTTTAGTCGTTATATATACTTGGGCAGAGAAGGAGATGATACAAGTGCACCTCTTATGCTTAACAACCCACGATAATTACACAGACACAGACGAGCAGTGGCAACCAGCTAGAAATGCTATTTAATTAATGAGCATCACAGAAATTTTACTTCTATAGAACAAAACACAACTTTCCTCATTTTACGTTCTATTTATCAGACCCGAACTGACTTCAACTCCCGACTACTACTTCCACCACTCACTCTTTCAATATATGAATCACCGGAATACCCTATATCCCTATTATCTACATTTATTCACAGCCTAAACTTAAACTTTGCTACACCCGCTTGAGACAACGATGCCCTTTTTCCGCTGACATTTATAACCAATCTAAACTTGTCTCCATTTCAAAAATACTGCTTCAGCAAACACTTTTCTTTCCTATAATGTCTACAAAAAATATAAATTCAACAGATGAACAGCAAAAAGCTACTCAAGTCGAAAGAATCTAGGCACACTACCAAAAATTAACCAAAAAATGTTTTTTAAAATTATTTCTGCGTTTTTTTTGTTTATACACTATTTATCGTAACAGTTACAGCTTTTACAATGTATACTAATAATAACACCATTTTATGTGGGCCCCGAATTTGCAAAGTCTCAATGAACGATTGATGATGAAAATTATCCCTCCGATTCGTTTTGTAAGGGAATAGATTATGAATATTTAGGATTGGAAAATTTCCGACGTAAAAGTCTCTTTTCCTCTTTAAGTTCCTCCAGACGTCTCCTTTCTTCCACATCCTGGTAATTAAAACAATAAAATCCATTCTGGTTAACAATCACTGATAATTTCGTAGACAATTGTGCAATATGTAAGAAAAATAATTTTTACTTCTGCGGTTGGTTCAGCCGGGGGTTTGAAATCTCCGAAGACATAAATTTCCTTGCAGATGAAGCATCTGTATTCTTGATGAGCGTAGAAACAAGGAGCTGATAGGATGGGAAACAAGCAGCAAAATGTCGCAGATATTGGTGTAATTGTTGGCACTAAGGCCTCTTCCAGAGGAACCTGGCATCTTCTACAAAATTTTGGGAAATGAACTTCTTTCTTGTAATATCTTGTATTCTTTCTCATAGCTTTGCCAACAGATGTTTTATGAAAGAAATTGTGTGCACACTTTTGGAGTTTTGAGGGGCAGAAGCAAATGCGACTCTTCAATGGCTTTGCCCGTTTTCTCTTGATCGTTTGTAGTTTTTCTATGGACCGCTTGCTTAATTTATAATCCTGTACAGACTTTGGTTCCTGGAATCGATGTATTTCGTCATTTAAAACTACCGGGTGCACGTGAC
Organism: Tomocerus maximus; assembly: GCA_019776445.1. Taxonomy (NCBI): domain Eukaryota; kingdom Metazoa; phylum Arthropoda; class Collembola; order Entomobryomorpha; family Tomoceridae; genus Tomocerus; species Tomocerus maximus. The sequence continues at coordinate 12,666 of JABASH010003073.1, read as the reverse complement.
ACACTTTAGGCATGTTCAGTTCTAAAGAGTAATGGGACGGCACAATATTGATCTTGTCGGCGATGTTTAATGTCCCAAATTGTTCTTCGATGGAAGCTTGGCGGGAGACGTTTGCCCAGGCATACGTAGGACCGTCTAATTTTGGATAATTCTCAATCTAAATAAAATCAGCCATTTTATAGTTTTTTTGGTAAAGAAAAGGAAATATGCGTTATCCAGAAGTTATTATCTAAGATAATATTGATTTACTGGAACTGGTACAAGATCATCTTCCTCTTCGGTTTTTCCGTATCCCCGGATATCAGCGGAAATTTGAATTAAACATTCAATTTCATTTTCTAATGGAGTCAGCGCATTGATCATCGTTGATAAAGGTTTCCCTCTGTGTTCCAGAAATTGCAATTTGATAAAATCCTTAAGCTCCATATCAGTTAATTCTAGTGGAGGCACTACCTGAAAGAATTTTCTAAACTTATTGTTGACCATCGCTTCGAATTATGAAATTACTCCAAAAAATTGTAAACATAACCTTTATCTTTCTCAAGCCGATATCAATATTGTCCTTTCCGCCATTATCCAAACTTAAAGCTATCTTCCTCTTTCTTTGATTTTCAATATAATCCTTGTTCCCTGTACCATGCAACAAAATTATGCTACATTTATATTTTACATTGCCGTAAAAAGACAGAATTCAAAAAATTTCAGTAGTTGAAACCTTCGGTGTCCTCTTCAGATGAATCAGTATCGTACAAACTACTTTGATCCGAATGAATTTCGAATTCGTCTTCTGAATTGTCTCCGAAAAGTTCGTCAATATCTGATGAGACTTCAATACCTTCATCCTCAGTTTGAAAATTACTTTCAGAAAATATGCCCCCCGCTGCATGATCCAAAGCAACTTCAATCAGCTCTGGCATTTGGTCGAACATCTTTTCTAAAGCAGTTTTAACTCCTTCATACTCTTGCTCTGGAATATCCCCAAACACACTTGAAGTATCGGATAAAACGTCAATGAAATCTTTATCGTCATCATTGTCTCCCCTGTATTTTAATCCAAATATTTCTTCAAGATCTTTGAAAAAGGTGGGATCATTCAGTTTAAATTCTTTATCTTCGGGAGCATCTTCAATATCTGACCAATTTGCATCTTCATTTGATAAGTTGTCTTCAGAAAGCCCATCCAGGTCAAAATGATCATAATGAACTTTCACTTCTTCAAAAGAACCGATGCTGCTTTCGTCTTCCGAAAAACTGTAATCATCCCAGTCTGGTCTCCGATCCTCGAATTTCATCTGCTTATTCAGTTTCTTCCTCAGCAGATTATTTATTTTAGGGAGTTCTGGAGTGAAGTCAGTCTCCTTCCATTTATGTTGCAATGATTCCTCTAAAAGAATCTCAAGTTCTGCGGGTATTTTCGCCCACGCAATCTCCTCGTTAGGAATATCATGAAATAAATCTTCTAATAGTTGCAATGATTCGTCCTCTGTCAACTCTGAAATGGGGATTCCTAGCGATTTCTTCTTTTTAAATTGTGAACGATCATCTAGGGGAGCATTTGTGTAAAGACTATGGACTTCTGAAGGAACACCACTCCAGCCAACAGCATGTGATGGGATTTCTCCCAAGAAATCATCTATTCTGTATGGACAGTCTACAGGATCGATTTCGTTGCTTTCAACTAAAGGAAAAGATGATTTTCTCAGAATTTTTTGCATCAGTTTTGATATCAACTAACTGGGTTAAATTATTTTGACTTACCCATATAAATATCCTTCTGACACTCGTCATAATTTTCGAGCAACTCAAATTGCGCTTTCACAGATCTCCAGTTGAAATTCTTTAACTCTGCATGACTCGGTAAAGCAAGTTTTCGTAAAAGTCGAATGAAAAAATTTGTCTTCTTTCCTTCCTGAGAAAAACAAAGTAAATATCATCAATATCATCAATGCAATTAAATTGCATAATTGCATAGAAATCACAAATCTTGCATAATTAAAAATCAATACTCACATCCTCTGATAAAATACTCTCGGAAAAAGCGTCATTATCATGGTGATCCAACAGGTCGGGTTTTGAATCTAATTTCGAATGTCTATTTTCCATCATCAATGCGTAATTTTTGATGGAGTCAATTACATAAAAACTGTGGATTAGGGTTTCGCAAATATCACTCTTCCTCGTCGAGGCAGAATCTTTTTTGGTCAAATACTCTGGGGTCAAATTGCGAATCAAAATTCTTGCCGAATGGTGTTGATTTTTTGGTTACAGCCAAAAAGTTACCATGGTTCTCTATAAAATGGAATTCCTGGCCTCAACCTGGCGGGAGGTGGACGTGGACAAAAGTCTCCCGAATTCGGAGAGAAGGATTTTTTACATTTTCCGGAAAATGATATATTCTACTGCACTGAATATATTTTGGTGTGGCCCTCACGAAAATCGGTGAAAATTATCCACAAGAAATCTTTTGATGTTTCCATCATTCTCCTTATCACCAATATAAATCAGCAATTGTGTAATAATTTAGAAGAAGTGACTGACGATTCTTATTCGGATAGTTGTATACATAAATACTTGGTTACAAGATATAATTTGCATATATAATAGATAAGTTGTATTATATAGAAGAGAAGTAGGTCAAGCTGCATAACGTGTTGGTATTGTATATAGCTGTAAGGGCTTTGATTGCGGAAGTAAATGAACCTTAACGTGACTGTAACTTTTACACTTACTTTCAGTCGGCTAAACCTTCATTTAGTATTTTGAGTAGTTGTGAAGCCAGAAATTAGCATATGTCTATAGACGGGGAAGAGGAGTTTATCCAGGAGACCGCACTAAAGGGAAGTGAGTGGAGCGGACTGATCTCGACTCGTCTCGGTTAGGTAGGATTTCTCTCTCATCTAGTTCATCTCATAAAATATGCAAAGCAACACATTCACACAGAAATCGCACAACGGAGACACATCATCTGAGCAAAGTAAGCACTTCCATAAGGTCCGCACAGACTTCTGGAAACATGAAATACTACTTGCAAATCCTTAGCTTGACTTTTAATGCGATACATGTAAACACACGAAGTGCAAAACATAAATACCTGCATGATACATTATTATTGGTCACATCTTATCCCATATTTTGAGGAACCTGAGGAAAATACTAAATAATGAATCTCCATTGATAAAGGTCATGCTAAGGTACCCGAAGATAAACCCCGTAAATGGAACTTGGTGACATGGTCATTTCCACTTTCACCAATGAATATACAATTCGGATGTATTTCTGTATGATTTAGGAATATTGCATTCTGTTATAGTCTGGTTTACTCATCTTCACTCTAGGCTACGAGAACCTACTTAATTTAAATCTTCCCCGATGATATTTCATCTAGCGGGTACTTCACTTTGACTTGCTTTTAAGTATCTATCTTTCATTTTAATCTTCCGTTTGCATCGCTCCCATCATATTTAACCCTCCCTGGTATTTACTACTACACGGTGACCTAAATTCCTGACCAAAATGTAACCACACTGATCCAACAAACCTGATCCAATAGTCGACAGACAACGAAATTAACGGCACAATTCTATCGCAAACCACCTAGGAGTAAACAAAAGCTGTAGCACTATTTGTAGTTACATATAAACACTGAAATGTTGCACACTTCGGATTTCAGACACCGAATTTCAAATATTTACATTTCCTTCCCAAATGGCCCTGTGAAGACTAATAGGTTCTAATCAAGTCTGCTATGTACTGTTGCGAAATTATTTTGCATTAATTCTGTCTGTACTGTTTTTATCAAAGAGACTTTGTTTGAAACTACTCAAGATAATGAGACATATCTGGAGGATGAACCAATAATTAAGCTAGCCCTGCATCTGTAAGACCAAACTTTATAATTAGGAAATATTGTATTCTCACTAGACACGTGTTTGAAAACGATTTTTAGGACACTTTGTTCTATTTGTAATGTCAACTCAAGATAGAAAGTTCAAGAGCCTAACTTGTTCAAATTGAATTTCCAGGGTAGAAAAGGATTTCATTTCAGTTATTATATATTATGCAGCATTATGAGTGTAGTGAAAGAGTGTGTTCAGAAATGTGTGCGTGTGGTCACAGACAGAGTTTCAGTTGTGCTCTTTTGAATATGCAGTAAGTATTTGGATAGGAGTGTATGGAGAGAGCGAGAGAGTCGCCCGTGGAATACACAATGCTTGTGAAGATTGCAATTCTCAATTGTTTACGACACCTTGGCGAATCCGTGTGTAGTCTCTTCAATCTTGCCGACTTTTATTTCTTCTCTCTCCTATGTAATATGTATGTAGGTAATGTATTTCAAGAACTAGCTCTGGAACTCTCCTTTGATAAAATAAGTAATGCTGGCAGATGAGAGAATAGAATGTTATGGAATGGCTCCCTCCACATTAAGCCTTTTCTATTCCTGCATAAGAAATTCTTTTTTCAAATAAAATGTAATGACATCGTGTCTAAGTAAAAATACATCCTCAAGTGTGCTCTACTTACTCCAGCATGTTATCTTCTCGAAGGATATGCAATTCTTCAAGAACACGCATAATCCTACTCAATCTTCTCGGCTAAAAATAGAACTTCTTACGCATTTCTAATATCACAGTTAATAGTCCTTAGGGGTTTCACCAAAAATGCGAAGAAGCACTAGAAATATTAAGCTAATCTTGAATGTACATATGCAATAAAGATTATAGGAACACTCCAAATAGTGAAAATGCTTTAAACGATGACATTTCTGAAAATATATGCCTACACCTTTGTCTTAAGTACCTAACAAATGTTGAGTGAGTGCGCAATTTTTTGAAAAATGCAATTTTCTTATTTTCAGATGGGAGGACTAAGGCGGCTTGACTCGGCGAATATTCGGACACATTTTTACCCAGAAGGGGGCTGGGGCTGGATTGTGTGTGCATGTGCGTTTTTAGCTCATGTGACCACTTCGGGAGCTCAACTCTCAGCCGGAGCTCTTCATATCGTCCTTTCCAATAAATTTCAAGACTCTAACGCACAACGTAAGTGACATTTGCTCAACTTTTCCAAAAAACAATCTAAATACCTCAGTAATTCAGGAACTGCAGATTATTTGCTTACTTATTTAGAATCATTGCAAATTAGAAATGAAAATTAGTGTAATAGCGGATTGCCCATCATCTCGGATTACCACAAAGATCGATTATTTTAAGTTGGCTCCAAAGATTAGGCAGTAGTATGGACTTATCAAAGGTTATATACTTACATAGTTATTTATGTACGTGTAAAAGTGTAATAATTTAAGAGTGTGAAAACTAAAGAAAGGGAGCTAGACAAAGGGCTGAGTGAGAGTCGAGATAAAACGAGTGAGAATTTCAACGCAATTACACCAGCTCAATGTTTTTTCTTATCTTGACCAATAAATCCGCGGGTTGTCAAAGGAAAAGTCTTGGACACTTGTTACACGGACAAGTTTATGCTTACATTACACATTCACAATGACCTATGACTCTCATTCCCACATTCCTTCGTATCTGTCAAGGAGTCAAAGTGCAACGGCAGTTTTCACCACCAAACTTTCTCTATATATCCCTCGAAAACCGAGTGAAACTATTGTTTCACCAATCAAACTCAATTTCTCTGTAGATTGCACAGAGAAACTCTACCCATGACAGGTTGGGACCAAAATCTGAAAATAATTTTGACCTGTATCCCATTTACGAAACTTGAGGGAGAAATAAATTCTGAAATTATATTCTTGAACTATCTCCTTTTTATACTTTATACATGCTTCCTCCAGAACTATGTTTTTGCACATGTTTCCACCAAAGTGCATGAACTATTATTATTTAGTCTCTAACAAATAGGAACGTTCCACCTGAAAATTAGTACCTATCAGAATTATTCTATGGAGGATGAGGAATGTATTTAGCGTGACAGTTATTAAATATTTATAAAACTCGATTGACAACTTGCGTTTTTGACATTTTGATTTTCTTAAAACAATTACAGCAAAATGTTTTGTAGCTGAATAATTCCTAAGATTAATCATGGAAATCGAGAAAATTTTCCAGGATTCGTAACGAACGTTGCCAAAAATTTTGTTGGTAATATAACTTGCTTCTATGAACAAATATCTTTGTTACATTATTGACTGTGCTCAGAATTGAGACAATTATAAATTGCTTAGGAAAAAAAGTGACCTTATGTTATCAGCTAATTCATTCTGACGTTTTAAAGGAATACTTACAGTAAAATGGAATTAAAAGTGAACTCGAAACTATTTTGCGATTACAGAGTTTCCTGAATACTTCTATTCCGAATATTACAAGAAGTTAGAAATTTTTGTGTACAGGTACATGCACAGAATACTAACCGCAAAAGCGTTAAAATCATATCGAATACCAAGATAGGTACTTTCTTATATTCCGTTACAATGGTTTGTTTTCCCTTCATTTTTATTTGGAGTCGATTACAGAAAAATATTATTGTGGAAAGGATTCGTTTCTACATGTGTAAAACTCCTGCTGACAAGGTACCTACAGTAAATAAGAGAGTTTACATTTGTACAAGTAACTTTTGTGTCCTTCCCTAAGGCACAATTCTTTACAGTAGTAGTAAAGTAAAGTAGACTGGAAGTAGACTTGGGAAGAAATGGAGAAACAATGACTTATGACTGGACTCTTTATTTCATTTCTTAGAAGTAAAACGTGGGATACCTAGCCACATATGGTGCACAGGTTGGAGAACGTAATGAAAACCTGAGAAATACGGAGTTGATCAAAGATTTTGCCGAGCTAGATCCGATGAAATGTTTCTTAGAAAAAGTTGAGGCTGTAAAGTAAAGTGAGGTACACGCCCGTATACAATGGTAGATTAGAAAATTGAAGAGAGACAGATAAATTTAAGTTATCTGTGTATAAACATGAAGTACCTAGAACATGCTTGAAGGCTACAAATGTTGATAGTCTAAGTAAGTAAATAAATCTTCATTTCTTTTAGTCTATATCTTTGCATATAGAAACTGCATATAGTAGAATGCTAACCTTTACTGATTGCATTCTTATCTCAAATTGAAATTTTGTAAAATGAAAAAAGACAGAAAGAGGAGCAGGATGCCAAAAGGGAGGTTTGAAAAGAATCCAGGTCACTGTTAGACAAGATCTATATAAATTCTGTGAAATTAAACGACGAAATTCTGCATTACATTACATAGATTATTGTTTAGAGAAACGAATAGTAGAAGCTTCTGTTATCCTATACAAAGTAGTATTTCATTGGGCCTGAGATTTCCCTGTGAGGTATTTTGCCTCCGTGACATACAAGAGATCGGATGTTCTCATTTTGCAATAGTTTACAACGGCTGCCTATGCTTTGGCTTGCTTGCTATCGGTTCGGTATTAACTTTGGCATGCTAAGGAATGAATGGGATACATAGAAATGCGAAATTCAAGAGAAATTGAAAATGGAAATGTGATTCCAGTTGTGTTCAGTTCAGGGAACAACATGCACACATATCACTGTTACTACTACACTAGCCAAATCTGCACTAACTGCGTGTACATATATATAGTAGATATTGCACAAACCCCGTCCTTTGATAATACACACTTAGAAATGTTAAATATATGGCACAGAGGTCAATTCCTTATAGCGTGGGAATTGATGCACAATGAAAATTTGGCTGGAGGAAGGAAGGAAACTAAACAAACCAGCTCACGTACCTAAGAAACATTCAACACTCAAAGGTACACAAAAGAAGCAGATTTTGGCTTTCATCAGGCATCAGGAATTTCGGAAACCCCTTCTCTTTTCCAATAACACCGGACATTTTTCCTGACTTTTCTGTTTTCGGGAATAATATTTTGAACTAGAAATTATGGGTCCTGTATAATGTTCGATTTGAGAAGTTTTCTTTTTAAAAAATTGCGAGTGGGCGTGGCTTGTTACAGGGGAAGTTGTAAAATTCCTGATGCCTGGCTTTAATATCAAAAGAGCTAAGTCCAGAGAGGAAAGCTAAAGAGCAGCGCTTTGCATGCTGGATTTATAAATGAGAAGTATATAATATAAAGGAGGAGGATGGTGCCATGCTGGGAAAAGTTAGTTATCCTTAGTTGGTTTGACTTTGACTTTGCATGGATTTAGATTTTCGAGGAATATCCAAAAGCCTGGTGAAGTGGCACACGCGACACGCTAATAACACGCCAACCTACCACTCTGCTAATATCCTATAGGGTTATTTTTACTATACAAATAGACACATACTATAGAGCTAAGAGTTACAGATAGTTTTGTTATTTATGTAATTGAAAGTGAAGTTAGCTTTAAAATTTCCGTATAGAAACTATAAAAAGAGTATTTGTGCGATGGATAGTATAGACTCTTATGTGACGGATTTATTGCCAAAAGTTTTAATTATACTTGTCACATGTCACTGGCATGAGTTGTCACTTACTTCGCCTAGCGTAGCTATTTATTTCCATATAAAGATCCTGTAATAGGGAATTATCTCTCACTTGACTATCTCTTCCCTCCCATCCGACTTTTACTCTTCTGAATAGCTCTATTCAATTCTCAAATATATATTTGTCCCGTCCTCCTCTACGTTTTGTTTGTTCTCTTGTTTAGATGTCGACTGCAGATTCCAACCAAAAGACTAATGCAACATTCAACGTAGCTACACTGACTTGACCTACTATTCTACATCCATATAATATTATTACAGCTACTAAATCTCAACCAGTATGCTAACTGAAATAAACTGTCTTTTTTACTCAAACTATTCGGAATTTATAAAATTAAAGAACAATATGTTCAGTTGGCACAAAAAGATATAAGTCAACCCACCAATTTCGGTCTTTTATAAAACAGTTTTTTGTCATTACATACAACTTATGGATTTAGCACATAATATCTTATCTTTTTTGTCTATTTTATTCATTGAAATGACCAGCATAAGTTAGTGCCTAATCTTTTGGAAGCACAATTCAAAAACAATAGCAAAATTAGACAAAGCAAGTCTAAATTGTCATATTTAGCAAATTTTTAATATTAGCCAAATTACAATTAAATGCACAAGAATATTTTAATCCTATGTAAGTAATTTATAGTGTTTATTAAGGTCTCTTTTGTGGGTTTAGTCTGTCAGGTTTGTCTGTAGAAGGTAATCATAATTCAAGAACTGATTAAAATAATTCGTTCAAACTTTTTACATACTTATCCTATGGTGGGTGTCCTAAAGGAATTGAAACTGGGTTCCAATTGGCCTCCAATTTGATATTGCTATTCAATTTAATTTCTACCGCTCCTTTTCTACTGCGATTATGGTATACTATGGATTTGCTATTGGTAGTGCTAGTGCATAGGAATAATAAATGGAGTATGCTGTCAAAAAGGAAATCTGTAAGAAATCTTCTTGTAATCTGTGTAAGAACAGTAGATGAGGGAAAATTGATTATGTATTAGAAATTACGTCATGTGATGATAATTTCCTGGAATTAGTAAGTCTAATATGCAGATTGTAATATCCTGGGTATAGTACTTATTGTAAGTAGTTCTAATTGGAAAGTACATCGAAGAAAGTTGAGGATAAGTAATTTATAATAAGGCTTAAGTTGTGTGCCGTCTTTTTGGGTTGTCATTTGAGCCGACACCGGGCGGGTTGGGGGGCAGAGTGAAGTGATTTAAATTGCATTTCAATTGAGAGTAGAATGCACAGATTTCATATATCTCGCTAGGCTATGCCACTTCTTAGTGTATAATAGGGAAAGTGTGTTTGACAGACAAGAAGACAGGTCCGTGTATTTGAGCAAATCCTGGGCAGGGACGGAGTAAACCACCAGAGTAGGAAATGACATAAATTGTGAATCGTTTCCTTCGGATAAATGTTGGGAGAGTTAGAACTTAGAACTGCCAAAGGCATGCAGGTAGTAATTTGATATGAAGTGTAGTGTAGTTACATAAAGATAATTGTTTTCTTGGATTTAATATGTAGTTTAGGTTGAGGAATGCATATTCCTCATTGAAATCCTATAATGGGATGTAGAATTGGAACAAATCAATTAACTTGTCCTCCTTTCATTCAGCCCTAGCTCCTGGCTGTACATAAAACATTAAAGGAATTCTAAATAACGAAAGTGAACCCAGCCGAATGTAATCCGGAGAGTTCAACAAAATGAATGAAGTAGGACCTCGCTGGTTTTCTGAGGAATGCTTTACATCTAAATATATGTATTATTGACGCATAACGTGCGTAGTGAACCAGAACAAATATAGTTTTCCTTCTACCTATTCTATGCAAACAAGATCTGAATGGTAATTCAATTAGAGTGGAAATCTCTTTAACAAATTACACCGACGTAGGGAATTGAACAAACAACTCAAATCCAAGAACGTACTTACAAATAGGGACATATTAACAGAATTATTAGTGCTTTCATTACGTAATCGGGAATAAACCATTCCTAAAGTGCATAGCCCCTTGGTTCTTGAATTTTAATGTTTATTGCCATAATACTTGTCGTAATTATAATTATTTATTGGTACTACACAGCTAGAGCTACTGGTACGAATGAAATTCCAACGATTATTGTCATCTAGAGAATTGTCGCACACCGAAATGCGGAAAACCACGGAATGGCTCCCAGCAAATATTTTCCATCATGCTATATGCAAATTCGATCCAATATTCTAATTCTACTATGTCTCCTCGAAAGGAGTAAATAGAATCCAGTATTAATATCGAGGAACTTGAGTTTTTATCAGGGACTATTTTTCATTGTTGCCATCAAAGGATGGAAAGATATTGAAAGATATTTTGTAAATACAAGAACACTTACCAGGAGAGAGCGTATATTTGTATATCAGAAAAGGGGAATGTTTTATGCGAAATGTGCTGACAAGGTAAAATTGGCCAGAGGCTGATGTGATTGTGATCCTATCCCCGTAAGTTCACCTCGCCTCACACTACATGAACAGCCATGCGGAAAGGAGTTGATTGTGTGATTTGATATGATTCGATGATATATAGTAAAGTGTGCAAAGTACGAAGACCACCAGACCAAAGTAAATCCAGACGAGCCGAAACCTGGCATGACCTGACATTGCACAATTCAACTCACAGCAAAGAAACCCAAGCACACTTTTTTCCATGCACTAATCCCGCACTAGAAACTATATCCGAACAAAAGCCTTAGGCCACACTCTTATATTATGCTAATACTCATACCAACATCTAAAATGCAAGGGGAAAAAACTCCAGGGAAAGCAAAGAAAGTTCAAAAGGATTTCATTTTCTGGTTTTACATATGTAATCTTTTCTTACATACAATTTAAAGAAAATGTCTTTAATAAAAATTTACTTCTATATACCTATCTGTATTAAAATACTATTATATTATGCCTATACCTATATATTTATACTATTCTTTGCTAGTTATACAGAAACTTTTGATATATCATGTTTATTCTCTTTTAAATAATTTAGAGCTTTTTTGTCTGTAAAGAGTATACGAGTCCAGAGACAACATACAAAAGGAGGCTTGAATTTAATTTGATTGATTATTTTAATTCTATATATACTGTATTATAATTTATGTGTTTGTAGGGTTGTCTGTATGTCTGTTGGTGTTTCCACATTTTTGAATCGTTGTTGAATTCTATTCTTAATATTGTTCTAAGGGGATATCTTTCTAAGGGGTTTAAATCCTTGAGGGAATGTTGAATCCCTATTTTTTCAGGGATCAGATGTCGCATTTTTATTTCCTACATAATAATGCCATGCAATCACATAAAATCGTTTACGGGCTGAGCTATAGTATAAAAATAAAAATGGAGCAAGGTATTTTTTTGGGGTAGTTTCTGTTTGATAATTGAATTGAGAATGGTTAAGAACATGTGGAGTTTTATGTGTGATTTTTGCTACAGTTGCAATTTCACTGTGCGGATATGCTATGGATTATGGCAAGAATGCAGATGTCGAATTTAAATCGAGTAAGTCAAGTGAATGCTCTGGGAGCGAGTTGATAGGAAGAAGCTACTGTATGTAAGTAATGTGCATATGATGTGTAGAGTGTGTGGGTTTAGCCCGGTGGGCTATGAGATATGAAGAGACGTCAATTTTGAAACTCTTTAGGAGATAGACAGAGAGATAGGCGGTGGAGAGGAGAGAGCGAGTGACTGATGGGATGTGAGCCAGTTTCCTTTCTTGTTAGCTCAGTTCACTTCAACTCACTCACTCACTTCATAGTTTACTCCCAAAGACAGCTTTACACGGAACGACCTCAGTTAGAAATTGAGAAAATAAGAATCATCCACCATATACCCAGACTCCCCACTCCTACCGAACATAAATACAATTCTACCAGACAGACATACACATACTCATCATAAAATGGATGCTTATGTCATAGACAAATTCACTGCGTAGTTTGTCCTACAATTTGCCTGACCAAATCTCAAATCAATTATTTTGTAAAATATTTTGCCAAATTTTTGTCAAATCACTTTTGTAAAATCAAAATCATGTTTGTTTTGCCATATATATACTTTTGTAAAATCATTTTATTTGCTATAGCCCAAATCATAAGCAGAAACGAATCAGATGAAATTAAGATTTTAGACGACTTGTAAATCCAAATCTTAGTTTAATTCGCTTTTGACAAGAATTAA
>JABASH010003072.1:0-17708 GCA_019776445.1 Tomocerus maximus | reverse complement strand
TATTTCTTAGTTGTATTAAATTTTAATCGTGTTTATTTAAGGTATAATCCTTTGGAGAATACAAGATTGTCAATACATTTTAATGTGACCAACAACATTATCTGTGTGGACTAAAAGACGAGGAGATGAGGACAGGATGCAGAGTGAGGAGACACATGAACAGATACGATCATCTAGGTATACTACTTACAACCTACGTGCAGTATAAAATGTAGGATATTATCCACAATGTAAAGTGCTGCATGCATATTTTACAATGTGCACGCTAATCTGACGCTGGCACTACAAACCTTAAGTTGAGCTAACGGTTCTTCCAATTTCTGACTTGACTACATTTTCTGTTCGACTTGGTTTGGCTTGGTAATGATTGTGATGTGGTGGAATGATACTGTCAGTGTCAGGACTAAGTCACTCCCATACAACCAAACCACTATGTTCACGAATCACCATACACCATACACCAGAATCACTCAGAATTATTAATCCGACATTTCCTTACATCAGAGAGATTTACTATGAATTCCATTTGAATTACATATTTAAATCACATCCTCATGGAATTTTGTTCTAGGTATAGGGCTTCTATTTAATACATTACTAGAAAACATCAGTTCACATTGAGCTTTTGGCATCATTACTTTTATCAACCCAAACCTAGTCCAGAATAAATTGTTAACGAATTTAATAGCGTTATCGTTGACATTCATCTGAAGGTCAATATCAAACTTGGCAATATTTTAATCCTAAAAAGATCCCTTCACCTTAAATGAGTACTACTACTACTTATAATAATTATCTGTAGAGGCATATGGAAGGGGAGAACTGGAATCATGATCTATTTAAATATTATAAATTGTAGTTGCAAAAAGTAAATCAATTTGCATGCAGGCAACGAAAAGCTGACATATGTAGCGGACTGATTATGTTGTCATTAAGTCCATTTCCAATGAGAACAACAAACACTTATAAAGTATCAATAGTTGGATCCGTGTATAGGTATATAGGTATATAGTTTACAATAATACTGAATCACTGGTAGCACTTAAAAGTGGGTTCGCACTGTGTGCGTATGAGTAGGTGAGTAAGCAACGAAAAAGTATTATGTAGTCTTCTATGTAGATATCTCTTGCTGACAACTGTGCAAACTTGATTGGATTGATATTGATTTTTACTGAATTTTTATGAGAGACACTCCTTGGAATCCCTTTGTTTGATCATTACACGAGGATAAGATGATTTCCTGGCGCCAGGCCTAACTGTAATATTTTGTTGTTTGCTCGCTACGATAACTACTATGCGACTCCTCTTTCTTTTCTCAAAGCAATTTGGATTTTATAGAGGAACCATTTCAACAACATCATCCCTGGCTAACTACTCTATAAAAGTCACTACATTTTTCACATTACACGATCCGCAATCCTTGTTCTTCTAAAGTCTAATGCTTAAGTACTCTTGATTCTAGTATGAATAGCACCTTCTATATAGTAATATAAGTCCCAGATTATACATCAATAATAGTTTATCATCTACGATCATTAAACTATAGACAGGGTATTCAATTTTCAGTAGCTAAACATAATAACGAAGTAGGCTAGCAATTAAGAATTTTTTGTGGCAATACATAATCGCCCACTCATTACTGGCTTTTTTGTGTTTGAAAGGTTCCGAAACATCACTTACGCACTTTTCCTTGTAAGAAAATAATTATTATTACCCTGTCCACTGCATAAATGGAGGTACTAAAATCTTTACTTTTTACTAGAACCTATAAACATAAATTAGGTAGTTATGTTTTAAAAGTAGCATTTTAGAAGAATAGCAACGTTCTTACATTTGTGGGTTATGGATAAGAATCCTACCAAAGAATTGGTTGGAAAAAGATGGAAGTACTACCTGTGCACCCAAGTTGTGTAGTCATATAATAATTACGATTATTATAGCATCGTAATTGGAATATTACTTCTTAATATGAAGCTATATAGTTGATATATATTTCAGGGATCGGATGTTTATTTTCATAATGCAATAGTAAAAGCTTGCGAATGAGTGGACTGAATGCGAACAGATGCCTAATAAATATTAGAAGCGTCAGAAGATAATTTATGGCTTTGCCCAATGATTCACTTAATTTTGTGAAGGTAGACGGGTAGTGACGTGTGAGTCTGATCTGAACATATTTCTCAAGAACTAATACACTGACATGTTCTGCTAATACAGAGTAGCTATAAGAGTTTGTATATCAGTAGTCTCAGTAGGAGTTTAATCTGGTTGCTCCTTTCGTGTTCTGATCTGAACGGCTATTCCGCAGTTAATTCCTAAGACATGAAAATCTTCTTTTCCATGGCCATGACATGCATGACATGTTCCAATTGTGCATAGGGGATATATAGAGTTATATGACACACACCTTACCAGTTTACAAACTCTTGTACTCCCAAGTTGTGAGAAGGAAAAGTTTTAATGGGAAAGAGTATTTACGAAGAAACTAACAAACTAACCGAGGGAGAAAGGTAAATACACACTACCCGAATGTTTAATTTAAATCAAGACAAATCTATCCCATAAAACCCCGGGGTTTTCTTTCTCTACACGTATTTACTATGATATTAGCTACTGTTATCAGTCCTCTAATTGTCAGTATACTAACGATAAGTAAACAGTACTTAGGAACTCTAGTTAGTATTTTATGAGATGACTTTTTTTTCTTGATACTACTCAAGTAACTTTGTTACTGAGTTCGTCAACAAAAATTCCAGGAGGACTATTCCCCATCGGTAATGTATAGTTTATATCAACTATACTATGTGGAAACTCGGATAGAGCCAAAAGGCGCATCACCTGGCAATGACACATTTCCATTTAGGAAGTAGAGGATAGGAACGGGAGTCGCCGTGAGCAAGAGAATCTCCTGCGTAAAAAAGAAAGTACTCAGAAATACCTGCCGACTCGAGAGGAGGATGAGAGCAGTTAAAAGGCTTACAAGCAGAAGCACTTTCTGATTGTTAAGCCCGACAAAGTTGCAAGAACGGATTCAGACTAACTTCTAAATGGAAATGGAACACTCGGGCTATTTTTTTATTTACGTACTGATAAGTAGTTAAGTTATCTAACAAGTAAGTCTGGCTTCTCTGGTCTGCCTTGGAGAGGTCAGAGCTATACACAAGACAACATACACTCAATACCAGACCTATTTTATATCTGATGCATATCGTGATTCGTGCTCCTGATGGTTATGTGCTTCTTAAAGACTACGTGCAACTTGTAATACAAACATTGCATCATCCTACACCGACTCTCTCGTCCGTTAAATATCAGCATTTATAAATCTACCATGGTATACCGTAGAAAATGAAGCATCTCCTACCAAAGTCTAGTTTACAGTTTCTTCAAGACTTCTGCAGGATGGCATTACTTTGGAAGAACGTGACCAATTCTACTATCGTGTTTCACCATTATTCTAATTCAACCGAAATTACTATCATTTTCAGAATTATGCTCTACACTCCTTTTTTGTAAA
The DNA here is from genome assembly GCA_019776445.1 of Tomocerus maximus. NCBI lineage: Eukaryota > Metazoa > Arthropoda > Collembola > Entomobryomorpha > Tomoceridae > Tomocerus > Tomocerus maximus. The sequence goes on along the minus strand of JABASH010003072.1, from coordinate 14,191 downwards.
ATAAGAAAAATCTTCATTAATCTTACTTTAGTCATTTTAGATTGGACTGTTCTACGTAAAATGTTATGTATTTTAATGGGATTCACCACGCTATGCTACAGTTATACAAAATCGCGGAAGAATTTTAAAATTTACAATTGTATAGCATTAGACTTAACGATAGACCTAAAGCCGGTATAAACCCATTTTGGAGATTCTTCGTTTCGTATCTGTAACTAAATTAGTTGATTATATCTTTCATTACGAAACTTAACAAAATGCTCAACAACCTGGTATATTTAAGAATGATTTGTACAACACAAACTTCTAAATATTCTGTTGGCATTTCAGTTTTGTCTCAATATTGTTTGTTAAATGCATAGAAATTGAGAACAAAGTTCATTTAAATATCTGAACAAACTCAGTTTTATAAGATTCCTAAGGGATAAAATCGCTCTAGGTTGTTTCTATTGATTTGAGTTTCTATTCATTTCTCTGAATCAAAATATTAATTTTTCCTATCCGGTTCGTCTATTCTTACGCAAACAAATTCAACAAAACAATATACATATATCGTATAAGGGACTTATAAAATATAAGCTTTAGTCATCATACTGTTCTATTATTAAAAGAAAACCTAAATATTTGATGTCATAACTTAAATTCCTGATTAGGCATGTACGCAATAATATAAAGTGTAGTAGCATGAATACAATTTTCGTATCTGTTGGTTGTATGCATAAATCCTTTAGAATTTTCCAGAGTTAGCAGACACATGATAAGAAACGAAAATATGAACATGGCATATGAGTTGGTTTAGATGTGAATAGAAAACAGAATTTGGTAGGAAACATTGGGCAACATTCTTTAGAAGATATGAGGCAAAAGTAGACATTAGTAGGTGCTAGAAGATATGAAACAGACGACCATATGCAGCATGAGCTGTGTGTATGTTGCTGTCGGCATTATTCATCTCTTTCATCTTGCAAATAATTTATTTCCAATGAAACATTTCCTTATAGAACTTAAGTCTGGTAAACTGCACAAATATGTTATGCCGCATGACGCAAGGTAAATTGAAATAGTCAACGAAACCATTCTAGATCCATCTGAAACACTACAAATGATTTATTGTTAGCAATGAGATTCAAGAGTAGAAAATAGAAAGCTAGTATCACCATTTGCTAAACATACTTACTTACGTAGTATTTTGTGTAGATACCAGATTGAAATAGCAAAATAACACTTGCAGCTACAACATACGTTATTAGAAACAGTGTCCGAGTTTTATTTTTGGCACATATCTAAGTAGGTATAGGGAGTAGTTGCCGAGTACGTGTATTTACGCAGGTAACAAGTATGAGCTACACCCAATTACGTCAACAATGAAGATAAAATTGCAAAGTTTAATGATAGTTACATCTCTTACGTCAAAGAAGGTCTCTTGCATAGAATCAGAGTGTGCCACAAAATAAATGGAGGATTCCCCGCGATGGACAATGACAAACTGTAAAAGCGTGCAATTTCTAACGGTTGAAACTTATATGACACTTTTATGCTGCATATTATATGGGACAATGCATGCTTTGTCATTTATGTGATGTCATTCCAGTCTTTGCACTGCATTGCTGTACTATAAACATAATTTGAGTTTTTTGTGTCAAAGTCCCTATACTTTGCAGAAAATGCAACAGCATGGGGAGACCAACTTGATATTGTAAGCAACAGCACCGAAAGAATTTCGTTTAACTCTGGTAAAGAATGTGACAGTGCGAAAACCTCAAAAACAGTTTCTGATATCCAAAACTATCAATGTCTATGTGCCGTCCTTCAGCTGTCGACAAGATATTCATCACAATTTACGCAGCATTCTGAAAATTGAGCAATAGTTTATTTACTATTAGTAGGTATACACAGATATAGTTTCTATTAGTATAGCAGAACTATTAGAAGTAGCGCATCTAAACATAAAAAATGTCAATTTGTTCTATTCTTCTGCATTTACCTAGTAAACTTCTTTATAAATAGAGGTAGACAAAACAGTAATGTACCTAAGGCCGGCACAATGTCACTCAGAGAGTATTATTTCATCAAGAGCTACCTACCATGGTCGCTGTAACCGATAAAAGCCAAGTCTCCATGTCATAAAGTACTCTTTTACTCCAATTTTTCTGTCGCAGAACTGTCTAAAAAGACATTTTGAGATAAGCATGTAGCATAACTTGGAACAACCCAGAAATGATATGAAAAATCAACATGACAGGACAGGTTCCTTGCGTGCATAACAATTCACTGTACTCGGCACGATTGCCTTCCTTGCTCTATTTTTCCATTCAGCAATAAAACGCTAAAAAATCAGGAAAAAACTTGGCATTTGTCGCAGTTTCTACATTAGCAGGTTATTCTCTTCGTAATAGCAGTGTCTGCATGTATCGATTATAAAATTCTTAACATTCTGCTGCAACAAACTTAGATAATGCATTCTGTCTCAACAACAGTCTTAGGACATAAGTATACTCCAAATTCTCAAGAACAATCCTATTCCTTTTATGCTGTAGTCATCTTATCTTTGCCAATTTATCCAAAAAATATGTCATTAAGTAACCAATTGTTTGCCGTCCAAAAACTGTAGAAATGTATTTCTGCGATACATTTACATAAGTTATAATTTCTTGAAAAATACATTGCATAATAATAAAATTGCACCCAAGCACAGTTGGGTGCATGCAAAAAATATCCGTCAAAGTCAACTAGACAGCAAATAAAGGAGCAATTAAAGTGTGCAAATCATCCTGAGGACAGGATAGGTTAGGACTATATTAGTATGTATCTCTTTTGCATTCGCAGAAATAAACATAAATTGTGTAAATAGTTCCTACAGGTTTGCAGAAAATACGATAAATTGTGTATAATCTGTATCCTTGTACTTTCAGAGCTCATTATTGATATCACAAGTGTGTTAGTCTAAAGGCTACTAGAGAAGTTTAGATATAATATTGATTGGAGGGTGTATACTCACTTGTATCTACAGGAGTAATATCTTTACGTGTACAGAAGAGTCACGATAGTGTAGGTAAGTAAATAGGTGAGCTATCTGGTCGTAGCTTATTCATTCATTAATGTGCATGCATTTTACATAGAGAACATGCAATAAGTCAAATGATAGCATTACGAAGCTGACTAAATATTTCACGATGAGTGAGTTGACTGGACTGGACTTATCAGTTTACTTTTACACATAATAATTGTAAGTAGTAGGTTGTTAAAAGAAAACAATAATATTATAACCGACCGGTCTCTCTCGTCCAAAGGTAAACTGGGCCATCTCAATTCATTAGATTAGAGCTCTAGTCAAGTTTCACCTCTGAAGACCTTGCTGGCTTCCTTATCTGTACGAAAAGAGCTCTCTACTACAGAATATATGCCCCCAGGCTATTTATTTATATAGAACAACAAAACTCTGGTTTCTCTTTTAAATGATAAAAACAATAAGCCTACTGATTAAACCGTGGTGATGTGATAAATATTATGATTTCACATACCGAATCCTTAGTACCTACGTCTTGATTGTTACAATATTTCTTAACGGTGTATCTTTGTAGTCCCAGATCATCTGGCCCCTGGCAGCATTCGATTGACATTTGTAAATTCCAAGCTTAACAATGTTTGAATATTTGAATCTCAATTGGGCTCAATCTTTAGATCGCATATTCTTCTTCCCTTATGCTATTGTCTTGTTAGACACTATCTATTAACTCAATCGATTTGGCTCCGTACTCCTGAGTCCTGACTAATCATTGAACATGCAGAATAATTATTATGCAACTTAATTAAACGTCAGAAATTCCTCACCCCATTTACTCCCATTATGCATTATTCATTGTCCGATACGCAGTAATGATTGTTTAATGCTTTGCAGATGTAGTATGATGAATAGAAAAATGTTGTTCCGCACTACGGGTTATAGTTACCTACGTAAGTATATAAATTGTAATAATTATTGTAATAAATAGACGAACACGTAATTAAATTTCCTTACACTTTCTTCTCTATTGATATCATGGTGAAATATTCGCAAACATTACATATTATTTTTCCTCTGCAGATTAGAAACTTTGTTTCTATACTATTTATGTACATTTTCTGTGTATACATATTCATGTGCACTAGAATGGAGTATAAATATTTAATGCAATAAATAATGCACATCCAGGTATCAAAACAAGAGTGGAGTGCACACTCGCTTTAAGTATAATCTACACACTGATGATTTACACTATGGATTTAAGCTGTCAAAGAGCCACTTTAAATGGAATCTTCTTGAGTGTGGATGTGAATACATAAAGATATGAGGAATCTGTCTCTCAAGGAATTTTTCCCGCAATGTTACTAAAGATAAGTCTATTTACAACATTCATGTCATGTCTTCAAATTCTCTTTTACAAAAGCTGAGGAAAGACACGGATAAGGAAGATTTTCTCTTTTTTCTCCCGTCACGCCTAAAATTTATATCATATTAAACCATTTACTATTGTTAATAACAAACTCTATACTCTTCCCTACTTTCCTATAAACTAACCGTTTAGCTTCTGAGCAGTCTCACTTTCTCATTTTCCAGTTTTAACTTCTGTCTTTATGAATTATTTTTCGTGTCATCCTCATCGTCTTTCCTTGTATCGTCTCATTTCCATCGTGCAAGAAATCTTCCTTCCTCTAGTCGTAATATGCACAAAAAGTTAACTAAACCAACTACGTGCACATTTTGGGTTCAACTCAAAAGTGCAAAAAGGTCTCGTAAAGTACTACGGTTATTTTATTACATCAGTTACTGAGTAAGGACTCCCTTTTTGCATTTTATATTAAACAGTCGTCCTATGATGAGTACTTTGAGAATACTATTATCCACGAATCGCCCTCGTTTCACTTTCAACAGCCTACGCATTTAACATTCGGAAAATGAAATAAACTCTAAAAATTGTGAGCCAGTTATGAGTCTTTGTCTCAGAGTACCTATAAATGTTGAAACCAGGTCCGTTTTTAAGTTTCAACCATAAGTACCTACTACAGAAATGTCTCTAGAGCTTTTAAGGAGATTAGTTCCAGTTTAGTTATTTAGTGTAACTCAAATAGAGAAAAGAAGTCAAAAGGAAAAGCTTAGGAAACCCAACTATGAATCCTTGAATACACTTTTGGTTTCTAGTTGATATATCTTCTATATAAATACATCACTATAGAAGTATATACTCATTTTACATATTAATATAGCTGCATAGACGTTTATTCCAAGAAATATTCATGGGATTGTGTCATTTGACTATTTTATTCTCGTTTGTCACTCTCTAGCCTCTTCTCTTCCTTATTTGCTCAAAAATGAAACAGAAGAAACTTGAGAAAATGTTATTACCCGGAGCAGAGTTTGGAGTATGCCTAGGAGATAAAAGGATACTTTCCCTATAGTTTCTAGTTAAATATGTAAGTGTAGCATAGGTAGACACTAAAATGTAAGTGTGTGAGTGAGTATAAAACTTTTCCAGTTCTCCTATGATAAAGGAGGAGGAAAGTAATATATGAGACATGACAATGCGTGAGTGTGACAAAGGAACACGAAGATACTGCCACCCAAAACTTTCCAGACGACGGTACCTGCAGACGTATTACTATTTTACTGTAATAAGACACAGCTATTTTTTACGAACTAGAAAAAGCTCTTTGCTTTTATTTTCTTGCCATTAGTGAAACCAAGTGACAGGAGAAAGTCATGTCATATGGGAAACAAAAACATTAAACGTAGCATATCCCCCAAATCCCGGAGAATAGTTACCATACCATGATATCTACAGATGTACGTACTACACAATAAAATGTTTGATATTTCATTTCGGTAAAGTTCAACTTGCGAATTTTCTGAAGCCAGTACCTACTTAGCAAGTCACCTTTATCTTCACAGAGCCAAACAAGCGTTTTTACGAATGGAGAACTGCACAAACACTTTTATATTTGCAGTTTGCATTTCCACTATGTGGAAAGTCTAGAGGTGATGATAAAACAGAAAAGGCCACCGACTTTTACGTGTCATCTTGTAAACACAAGTGAAAAAAATCTTTTTTCTGTTAATGCTTGACTGTAGTGTAGTCAACTTCACTTCTAGCTTTCTCTTTTTACAATTTCTGCAGAACTGTTTTCCAGCGTCACTTAAGCACGTATGCTTTAGTTTTGAACTGAGAAAGTACTCCCAAATGTATGCTCTAAAAGTATCTTTAAGGAAGTATCCAAAACATATTCAAATCGTCAATATTAAAAAATTGGGTGCTAAGTAAAGTATCAAATATTTTTGGGAATGTGCAAAGTTTCGGGATAATCCTAGTAATTGGGCTTTTGCAATCGGGGTATATGTTTAAGATGTACCAATTCAAGAGAATTTTATTTTCATCCAGTGCATGTGGTCCAATGGTTTAAGTTTAGACTTGTGCTATACAGACAGTAGGCAATTCTGGAGCCAAGCACATTACAATAATGGAATATAAAACACAATTCCTTGAAAGAAATCGATATCTTCACAGAATTGAATCAAGCTGTATGCATTCATGTGAGCTTTCGTCTCGTCTCACTCCACTACTATCTCACTTACTACACAGCATGTTTGCAATCGGAAAGTGCACGCTTTTTTACTTACATTTCTCATTTCCATTTTCCCCCTTTATGATAGAATATGAAAATAGAAAAAATGGGAGCGCGAGCAGAAAAGGTTAATTTATCGGAAGTCTACCATTTACTTTATTTATTCTCAATTTTCTGGAACCTTACAATGGCCTTAACTCAAACACGTATAGTTCACGAATCCTATTATAGTTTCTGTCCTACACGGTCAATATCTATTTAACTATTCAACTTAATGTTACTTCGAATCATATGGCACTTAAAAAAGAGCTATAATTTTGTACTACACTAAGCTTTTCTTAAATTCTGTAAAATATTGAAACAGAAGTAGAAACAATAGTCTAAAATGCCTACCACGTAAACACTGTCAATTATTCAATTTATTCACGGTTTTTTGTACTCTAAAATCTAAACATGCAAATTACAGCTAAAATTCACGGCAATTTAAGGAACGATACTTTTAAACATTCTTGTACAATTTTAGACAAAATTTTAAATAATCAGAAAAAGGTGAATTCTAACAACTTCTATACGACTACAAGGTGTACTGATACATTCAGAATGCACAAAACCTTGTCCTCTGAAAAACCTATCTTTACGATAGGTATAAGTGAAATAATTTATACCACACGAAACGAAATACTGAGACAATATCGTATTATTTAACAATGTAATTGTAATATATTGAACATCCCTACTCGGCATGTTCCATATTGGTAGAGTTGAGACACAATAATAATCATGATGAATGTTGGGTACTCAAGGAAGTATAGTCTTCTAGGAACTTTACTTTCGTTGGGGTAGTTATTAAGGATGAGTTCGGATCATTCACAAAAACTGAGTGGGCCACCAGTTTTTGTAGGGAACTGTAAAGATGCAATGTAATAATTCAGGAGTGAATATTGTGAAGATAGATAAAGTTGATGTAGCGGTACTCGGTCCATTCACATGATACATTTAATAGGTACCTTCTGCTAGTAATCACGTTTGAATCACGTATTAATGCTGTTTTATTCACGAGTGCAATAGAGCTTAGAGGTAGCAACGAAATCTCTGTAGTCTCCTCGTAAAAAAGTAACTGTCAAGTTATTTTTTGTATTGCACTATGGCCATTACCTTTAATGTGTGTAATGAACTTACTTTAGGCATACCTATCTGTTAGTCTACCCATAGGCGATCATCGTATGAAAAAAACTATTTTTGTTTATTGGCTACCAATCCAATTTGGCATAGAATATCGTTGTTCTTGCGTGTTGGTGTGTTGTACTTGTGATTTTGCACATCATGTAGTAAATAATGTTACCTACATCGATGTTTCTGTATTTTAATACATAATATAGCATTTAAAAACTTTATTTCACCATAGATATTTTATTACACCATACATATAGCACTTGATTGAATGTAAAAGGATTTATATGTGTGGGCTATAAATGAATGCATTTAAGAATTGCATTTTATTAGCATACTTCTTGGAAGAAACTACATCTTGCTTAAAAGTTAAGTTGTCTATACATTAAGGTATCAGTAGCAAATAATTGTACATGTACATAAATGCAACTTTAGTGCATTATTATGCATTATGGCAGACAGAGATTCTAAATCCTAAGTTGATTGCAGAATTACATTGTGGACAGTAGAGAGGTAGTCACAAATATTGCGGCGTGGCAGACCCTTCTCTTCCTATTTTCTACCATCTCACTTTTCTTAACCTACTTTTGGCCTACTCTTGATCTGATCTGTACTCAACTCATTCAATATTACATCATTAAGAATCTATAAATGTTTATCTATATCTATTCTTGGGTTGTATTTTTGTTTGTAACTATTGTAAAGGTGAATGTATTATAAATAGAATGTAAAAATCCAATACATACAGCCACCTGTTTAATAGATTCTAAATATTGCACGCTTATGCAAGTCAGTTAAGCGAAGACCATAAAATTAATCCATTTAAATTAGAAACACTATTAAGTAAGATGCGTCTCAGAGGAAGTAACGACAGAGTCTTTACTACATCTTTTGTGTATGTTACGCAATAAAATGGCATAGAATGTGAAAATAGCCATTTGTCACTAAGTGCAATGTGCAGATTATGGATAAGTACTGGTTATCCAACATAGGGATGGTGTACAAAGCTGGAAAGACAGACAAGTTTAGTTGACAGCTTATTGCAATTAATCTATCAGTCAGGTGGATTGGTGTAAATAAATACGTGCACATAGGCAGACTAGAACAAGTCACAGCAAGCTTTGAAAAACTTGTATAGAATAAATGAAAAATGAAACGCGGACGTTGACCATTGGATTGGATTGAAATGAGTTTTTTGTCTCTCACTCTTTCAACGTTGAGAAAGTTTGAATACAAAATATGTAACATACCATGTCTTATATGTAACAGAGATAATAATATTGTTATTCCTCATTACTCTCTGTACTACACGCTGTACAGTACTGTGGGAGACAGAACTAGTTCAAAAAATATTTGGTGCAATAAGAGAAAATGACTTTTCGTTATGTCACGCTAATTTACGTACATTACTATATTTAATATTCGTTATTTTCTTACACATAACACCTGTACATGTTTTTTGAACTAATTATTCGTTGAATTTGACATCTGACAACAGAAACACACAAAGCACCATCCATCATAGAAAGTAATGTAACTTGTAGACATATGTTTTCAATATTTCACAAAAAGAAACCAATATAATGCAATAGTCAGTTAACAGATACATGAATTAGTAGTGCTAACAACGAGCTTATGGCAAGCCAACGGAATCAGAGCACTATTCGATCGAAGAGAACGTAATTAAATTAATAAAGCAAAAAGGGCAAACCCAAGCCAAAGGAGTTAGTTGAAACCAATCCAATTTAACCTTATAGAGTAAAAATATCCTATGTACATTCTTTCACTGCTGCGGACCACTTTTATAGAAAGACATCATATATAGAATATAATTGTCAGATCTAGCAAGCATGTCAAGTGTTAGTCCAACTACTGAAATCAGATTAGGTAGACCAAACCAAACCCAACAGAGCAGCCTCATTAAATGATGAAATGTAGAACCCACCCAAAAAGGAAAACGGTGGGACAGTTTTTTCTTCACTCCACACGATCCTTTAAAAAATAGGCAATACTGCGCCATAGGTTGTAGTTTGTTAATTAGTTTCAACATGGTCTATTTTTATTCGCTGTCTTTCGTGAATTTTAATTGATTTTCATTCTGACATGACATGGAATATGAAACTATAAATCAATAATCAAATATATAGTCCCCCGTATCTACTTAGCAAATTATAGCAATGCAAAAAAAGATCTGTTACGTGATGTTTGCATAAGCCGCATGTTTACGATTACCACATAATGTATTCTTTTCATCGATCCTATTTGTGAAAGCTGGATATGTTTTTTGAGAAAGTGTCCACACATCACACACGCAATTAATAACCAAATGCTTCATGATCATGCACTATTTGCGACATGCTGTGTGTAACTTTACTATTAATGGTCTCCCAATTCATAGGCAGTTTTCACGTCAGCAATGGATTAACAACAGCAGACTCTGTCTAAATGTAAACCTGACATGTGCAATCCCAATCATTTACATTAATTGATTGATTTATTGTCATTGCTTCCGAATGTCGGATCCATTCACTCCCAACCCACATGTAGGCGTAATCAAATGCAATAGAGTTCATTTAAAGAACTGGGTGTAACATATCCATCTAACATATAATCGATACTAAGAATCTCATTATACCTAGTTACATTTTACGTTAATGATGTTGATAATGTAGTACAAATGTAAATGACATTTTGCTGCACATGTAAAACTTTTTACCAACTTACGTAATGGAGTCCTATGGCTTACAATTGCATGCATTGGACACATGCAACTAACTGTATATGTAAAACTCTAGTCACGTTAACTGCACTTTAAATTCAGGAGTTAAGAGATACCTCACATGTTGCTAAACTAGGATTTACAGGTGTAATTACTCGATTGACAAGTATTAATGTTCCTCTAAGTACATTTTACTACATGACATACAAGGACTCTTTAGCATTCGACAATAAGGATCTGAATAACTTTTTAGCTCTATGCACCCTAATCACTAATCGGCCTATCATTTTAATTAGATCATTCCACCCATAGACGCTCTGCTCAATTAAACAGATTGTGTTAGACTACATGCTTGTTAGTCAAGCTAAATTATTCCTAATATGTTAATACTACTCCTAATATTTAGTACATAACAATTTGATACTCAAATTGCAACACTTTGCTCTAGTATTCACACTTTCGCCATTTCTATTAACAATCCCATTAAATGAAAATAGTTTTTAGAGTTGGAGAATAGTGATAGGTTCCTATTATCTGTATATAAATAATTTTGTGTGTATCAAATAATTAAGGACTTAGTAGAGAAGACGTAATGCACACAGATGTGAGGTTAATGTAGCTTACTGATTCAGGTACTTTTGTACATTTGAAAAGGAAATTAACCTTTTGATATTTTGAGTCTCCTTTAGTTACTTAATTAGAGTCTAGTTATACTCTATCCTTTACGTAATTGTAACTGAGGAATGATAATTAGGATACAATGGGCAAGTTCTGTTCTGTTTCTCTAAACATTCATTCGGGCTCTACTTAATACGCACACACTTTGGCAGTTCAATGTCATCGTCAGTCTCCTATTTATTAGATTCTGCCTATTTAATTTCCCTTTCGGCTGTGGACAATGTGTTCTCTTGTGCCAACCACTCAATTATATTCCCATTCTGCCCATGTTTGTTCATTAGGGTTGAAAGGCTTCAATAAAGCAGAGCGGATTTGGCAGACTGTTGTGCCTGTCAGCTAGAGCACATCTCGACATAAAGCATATACAATTATACAATTCCATCCTGCTCCAGTTCAAAACGGTAGATGTTATTCCCAGAATTGGCAAACTAAATAAATGAAGGAAAAATAGTTTGACTAGCAACTTTTAGGTGAAGTAATTGGATGTTTTATATAAGAGAGTATCTAAATGTACACAATGGGAGTTGGGTTTTATATAGAACTCAGAACGTAGGTATCTAGGAAGACATAATACTAAATATGTAATGTATTCACTTTTATATTTGATTGAAATGCATTATGTAGTTGTGACATGACATCAAATGAGTATAAATGAATTAAACTGCCGAATTTACTACTAGTAACAATGAAATAAATAGATCATCTACTCCATATACGGATGCACAAACAGAGCTCACATTAATAATAGATAAACATGTTTACGGTTGGGAGTAGAGAGACGATTACATTTTACATCTGCCTATTTGGAGGATATTGAAACTGGAGTAAAAGGATGTTCTGTATCTGTCTTTTCTTCACTTGGCCCTATCATTCTTTTAGTGTTCATCTGCATTGCACTGAAAACACGACAGACGCTCCACATTCAGTTTTTAGTAGATTAGTTTTCAATATCCGCCCTTTCCTTGCATTGCTCAATCTTGTCCGTGTATAGGTACCCAAAGAATGCTCGGTAATGTCCCCTCGAGTTCTTATAAGCACTGGCTAACTTCTACTATGCTGCATCTATACTGCTCGACAATATACTAATCAAGTAATGAGCAAACAAAACAATCGATACTCCATGACGCGAGAAAGCCCACATTCCTTCCATTCAGTCCTGTCCCCCTTAATTTCTTTTGCATCGTACCCTATAGTAATTTCCGGGGATTTCAATAAGGATGCCTTGGGTAATGAAACAATAACTTTTAGCATTTTAATCAAAATATGCTAATCTACTCTAAATTGATCTGTTGCAATTTAAATAAATGTACGCATATAGTTTTCGGTTCGAGTTGTAAGAAAGTGATTATTTTATTACTGTAGTTAGATGGTAAAGGTTAAGATTGAGTGTGAACTGAACTGAGGATATTTTAATTGTTGTTATTACTTAAGGGTATGCATTGGCATACAATGTAGCGAGTCTGGCTAACGTCTGAATAAATAAGACAGCATATTAAGATGCAGTTGGTAAGTGGGCATGCATAAAGCTCCGTATAAATAGATAATTTTATTTAGCTTATCTCGTGCTGTTTTTCTTAGGAATTTCCCATCTCTCTAGTCTAATACTCTAGCATAAGTCGAGGTTTGACTTTGTAATTATTCATGCCTTTTGTAGCCAGACTACCATTTCCTAATTATGCGCATTAGATATGGCCAGTGTGTGTATAATTTGTTTTAAGTTAGCTTAAGCTTTGCAAGGGTCTGTCTATTAGTTGCATGGTGACATTGTGTCAATATTGTGATTGTATTATCATTCACTACCATTCTTTGTATACTACTTTGCAAAAAAGACAAAGACAGATGCTGGTATGCATTTTATTTTGAAATTACTCTGTAGTTTCTGTTTGATAATGTTATAAATTATGTTCCGTGTGCTTAGCTGTACTAAATATAGTAATTGTTAAAATGCAAATAATTAGCGTAATAATACTCCGTTGGATTGTCATTGACATTACATCCGAGGGCATAAATGATGTTATAATTTAAAAACATTACAATGTATGTGAAAGATTAATTTTTCGTACATCCTACCCATTATAACTGCATTATCAAATGCAAATGGCAACTTGGATTTGGCTACCCAACGTTATGTAGTTATAAAACATACGATAACTATCTAGTAAAAGTAAAGCACGTCATAAATACAATCAAGGTCTCTATAAAGTTGCAAATCTACATCTAGCAAGGAGTAAAATGTACTACAAACCATACAAGTCAAGAACTTCCTTGGATTTTCTTATTATATGAGTGTCAAGTTTTCATTTACTGTTCACAATGTTGAGGAAGCGGACGTTTACCGTTCCTTATTATGATACTAGAGCTACTCTTGTTTTCCTTAAAATCTTAAAATGGAAAATGAGAGTTATTTCAACCCTAATCCGTCTGTACTACCTAAAATTGAATTACAGAAGGAGTTTTTATACTACCTAAGCACATTATTGTTTACTTAAGAGAGGAACTTAAGCTTTAGATAATCCTTTACACAGCTTAGTTACAGGTGCTCGAATATTAATATGCGAACCAACGTGCATTACGTTATTCTATACGCTTGAGATTGCATTAAATGTCTATTTAAATATATACTTTTGTTGAAACTGCACAAAATAATGAGGATATAGGTATCTATATTTATATAGAGTAACTTAATGGTTCTCTGTAGGTACCTATAATAATAGACTCAAAGGAAACCTACTATAAACAAGCATCAAAATTTTATGTTTGACTGCTCATATAGGTAACTTGGATTGGATGGATTGAAAAGCTCATCTGTCTGATATAATAAATATAGTGAAGGAAGAATGTGCATTAAAATAATTTTTATTTACCTGAGTAGGAGAAAGTTTGGCGATTCTTTCGTTATTTTGATATTGGTTGATTGAACAGTTAGCGCTAATTCTACAGAATCCGAGTTCGGCCACAAAGCTAATAAAATCCCCTCTCATTAAACAGTCAAAAAGGTATTTCTGCTGATAATTTTTCCTCTGGAAG
>JABASH010003071.1:0-17715 GCA_019776445.1 Tomocerus maximus | reverse complement strand
AGACTATATGATCTGTTTTTGAATGGGCTTGCAATAATCATATTTTTCCATTGAACAGAACTGCAGTAAAACGAGTCAATCGAGCAAATTAGCCCCAGAATTAAAATTAGGTCCAAAAGGCAAAGCTTTTGTGCTATGGAATCTGTTCGTTCTGGTTGGGGACGTGTTTGTCTCGTCTATCCCAACCTAAAAGGATGAAATGATATAGATGGTTGTGAGAAAACAACTGCAGAGTCCAGTATAAGCAAATATGTAAATCATTGTTGGAGCCTCTTCGGGTGGTGATAGTCCCAAATTCCAAAATGTGTACATGGTTCCTTCCTACTAATTAGAGCATAGGATTCTCTGTGTGAATCCTCAATGGGCATTATTATTATTTATTTGTATACGTGCATTTTATAGGTTACAAAATTCTGTTTTGTCAGATATGAACAATCTTTACTGCAGAAAATAGACATGCAGGCATTCAAGAATCAAGTGAGTGTATGTTGTGTGTCTATTTAATAAAATAGCAAATACCTCAAGGTTTTGTTTGAATGTTAAAAAGATTGATAAATAAATGTGCTTTTATGGAAAAGTCCAGCGTATCAACTTTTCAAACGCTAAACTAGGTCATGTACTGCTTACTTAATCAAGTATAATTGTGTCCTTCTACTTATATCTATTCTTGAGCCTTTACTGTCTCTACATTTCTTCTAGAAGTAAATAAATAGTTCTAATAATATTTTCTTTCAATATGTGTACCTATATTAATAAGCTTTATTAATACATGTTCTATACGTGTCCCACAGTTTAAATATAGTTTTATAGAGAATGATCTAACTATATGAAGATAATATGATACTATTATGCTTCTCCCCGGTAGGTTAGCTCTGCTGATAAAATTACATATTGTTTTCAGCAATTCCCAGCTACAAATTCAATATGTACACATAGTTTTCAATTGCTGTAATGTTTAATACTTTCAACTTACTCATGCTATGCTGCCTAGCTATAGCTATGTAGAAACTATTATCACTCGATAAGCTATGTTCATCCGCCCGCATTTCAAACCCCTAGTACATCAAACTAGATTACAAATACTTTTGCTGAAGTAATTACTAATCACTTTGCCAATGGCACTTGCATTTCACAAATTTCACTGGTGTAGTTTGAAATTGAAATGAAGAAAGAAGTTAAAAGCATTTTTTCAATACTGACAATCACAACCATACTATTCATGGGTGGTAATTTAAGGGCGGAACCTACAGAATCGGATAGCCTCAAAGGAAACGACGTAATAAAATTTAATCATGAAAGTAAGTTTAAAATAAATTGATACAGACCTAAATTACTTTTAGCTACGATAATTGGAGTTCAATAATTTTATGTAATTTAGCCTGTCAACTGGAGACTTGCAGTGAATATGCCTTTGAAACATTTTTCAGCTTAAAACCGTTTCGCCAACCGGATGGAAATATAGAAATATTCTTCAGACTTAGAGGAGTAGCGGATGGGTTTGTAGCGCTCACGACTAATATCAGTAACACTGAGACAGAGCCTTTGTACATGGTAGTATAAAAAAGTATTGCCTACTTTAACAGAAAATTTTAATGCACTAAATAAGTGATGTTCTTTCCTTAGGTGATCCTAGGTTCATACAATAATAAAATTTCTGAGATACGCAGATCGAAGAAGTCAAATGTTAAAAGACAGATAAATACACCCGGAATAATTTCGGAACGACAATTCAGAGGTTTCCTCATACGCTACAATCCAACAAGTGGAGGATTATGGGTTTTCACCGAAGGAACAGACATTGCCTTACTCCATTGGGATGATCCAAATCCACTGCAAATTAAATTTTTCAGCTTTGCGACTTATCATAATCGTGTTCTGCAAGTGGCCTTCAATTGTCAACCCAAAGATACACACTCGTCCATCACAGCGTTTCAAAAAGGTACGATTTTTTTCTTAATTTTTAGTACAAGCAGGCCAATGCCAGTAAATAAAGGCAAATATTACAAAATGTAAAATCATCTAGGAAAATGGAGTATAGGTACTTAAGTAATATAAGTGTATTCACAATTACCTAAGATTACAAAGAATAGTGACTCAGTGACTGTGGACATATGAAATACTCATAAAAATTTGGTCCTTGCAAGAAAAAGGATATTTTATCATATACATGCAAATGTATGCAATGGAAGCGCTAAGGAGTTTAGGTCTCGTTAAATAAACGTTCACTTTACTTCGACACATTTTAAATGATACTACTATAACTGATACTAATGAATTGGGGAAGATTTACATGTAACTCCTCAATGTAACTATTTGGTGACAATAATTGTTGCTCAATAGACAATTGACAGGTAATCATTTGTCAGCCCCAATACTTTATTAGTTTGCAAGCTATCAATGTCAATACAAAAGTAGAGTTACATTTTCTAACAGTACTGCCTATTACACAACGTGCTTCAATAGAGTTTTGTAGCAATGTAACCCTTATCAATACTGCAAACTAAGCAGCAATTGTACAAGTATATAGTAATCATAATGACAACATAAGTTGGTACTTATTATCCTTTAATGGCATTCGCATGCTATGCTAACGTGATAACAGTGTAGACATTGTGTGCGGAAAGTGTGTTTCATATAGTAATTCCGAGCCTGTAACAGTATAATAGTTGCTCTAGGTACTTACATTAATCGTACAAGATATGATTTTGCACTTATACCAATTTACTTTGTTCCAAGAGTGGATTGAACTACATATATACAGAGAAACAAACCAAGACTACAGTATTGTGAGCATTAAAGATTATGGTCATTTATTATTATATCCAGTAAAGTAAGCTTCCCGTTTATGCTACTTATTTAGTGTGCTACATGAACCAACTAAATTGTCGTGTTAGATTGTGTAGAATTATTTCATGCTTGGCTATATTGTAATACAATAATATCTCTGAAAGTCTTGCAATTCTTTATGCATCTATAGTACAATCANCAGCAGAAATAAATGCTGACTCTACGCTAACTCGTGCCGTATCAAATATCACTGCTTTAGTATTTGGATGAGAGTTGATGACTTAAAGTTGCATTGCATGAACAAAACTGTGCCTTGTCCTTTTAAAGTTTGCTTTGCTATCTGTCATCCACATTACAGCTTATCAAAAACACAAAAGATTCACATATCATCGTCATCATACATGTAATTCCTGTATCATCCTTGTTTATAGTTAACAAGTTCACAGATTTACTGCTTAGTTTGCTATTTATTATAATTAGGTGCAATCTTTTACTTAATTTAGATCATGCATTCATACCATGTTTTCTTTCTTGAGTTTAGAGGGTCTGTATCTGTTTAAAATCAAAATCCTTGAAAGTATTTACTCTTGATTGCAACTATTCATTGGATACGAATTAACAATCGTGAGTTGTAATTCTAAATACTATAGTGAAAGAACATTATCATAATTTATATTAGTAATTGCACAGTAAATGTCATTTAACAAGAATAATAAAATTAGCCATGACATATGAATCATTTGGCTATCTCTTAACTATATTGACCACTGCAACATTTGGGACTGCAACTAATACTTCAACTATACAATTTAACCATGAAAGTAAGAAGCAATATTAATTATATATAATTCACTAAACTATATACAATCACATCACTAATTATTATCGCTTAACCCAATTAACATGAATAATGTTTTTAGTCTGTCAGTCGGAGCAACTACTGGGATCCACCTATGAAACATTTTATAATATCAGCCCATTTATTATTGAAAGAAAAAAACTAGAGCTTTTAGTTCGTTTCAAAGGGGCCTCGGATGGACATTTGATACTAACAGAAAATGCTAATGATAACGATCCTCTTTACCAAGTAAGCTTACCTAAATATGTGCTAAAAATTACAAATTACGGCTAATTGGTATAAAAATCAAAGTTCTAAAATAAATTACACACAAAAAGGCATTTCAACGAAAGCCGTTAGTGAATCTGTACTGTAAGTGCCTTATGTAATTCAAAATCGAAATACAATAAAATGAATAACTATACTTTTGCAGATTGTGATGGGAGCAAATGGAAACAAACAATCTGAAATTCGTCGTAGCAAATTTGGATCACCTCAATTTAAAATAAACACTCCTCAAATAATGACTGATGACGACTTCAGAGGATTCTTAATTCGATTTAATTTCCAAAACGGTGACTTAATGGTTCTTCCTGAAGAAAGCGAAATGCCTCTTTTGCACTGGACAGATTCAAACCCACTGTCAATAAAGTACTTTAGCTTCAGCGGCTGGGATAGCAAAAATGTTGTCCAAGTGTCATTTAACTGCAAACCAAAAGATAACTATTCAATACTCACACCACATAACCCTGAATCAGGTAATTAAAGTTTAATTAGCTATTTTAATTAGGAATAAAAGTAGATTACCTTTTTGCAATATCAATAACAATATCATCTGTGTCCTTGTATCCTTCATAACATCCCTTGACGATCCATTCATCAAACTTGTCATAGACTTTCTTTTCCGTTTTCCAATCAGCATTATTAAGCTGGAAACATAAATCGCAGGCTAAAGGGATTCCATCATGAGCTTCAATATAATAATTCTGCTTCCATTTAAAATACTCGTTGTACAGGGTATCATTTTTATCCAATTTGAGTAAATAGTCCGCCAATTCCCTTGGACTATACTGCGAAGCGTCAATAACTGAATTTGGAGGTGCGAAATAAGAGTAGTTTCCTCCTCCAAAGACAATTGGTACTGTATTCAGCTTGAGATTATTGTAGAGCTTTTCAGTGACGTAATCTTCACAGATAGAGTTTTCAAAAGCCAAAACAAACTTGTATCCAACACTAACTAACAAGTAACATTCATCGTGCTCTACTTTGTAAGGATTCCGCATTGTTTTTTGCTTGCCGCATTTGTAAGGTCCACAGGAACCGTAAATGTCGACTGGAATGTACTTTTGCAAGTTTTTCACATAATTTTCCCTGCCGCTTTGACTTTTACAGCCCCGAGAGCTAGCAAACCAAGAGACCAGTCTTCGTTTTCCTGCAGCATAATTTCTTTCTGAAATTGCATCATGAGAGCCAATCCAATTAGAAAAGTAATTAGGAAATACGACATTAGGTCCTCTTTCCAAAAATACTCCGTGCCGGACTATAATATCTGAATCGCTTCTATAGGTCATGGTACGATTGAAAATTCCATTCAGACGAGTGAAATTCAACCCGAGGTATTTAAGAATAAACGGAGGTTCATAAGTCATTCCTATCCAGATTTGATTCGGGTCCCTTGTTTCAGGCAATTTATAATTCTCCGCAGCCAAATCGGCAATGTGAAAAAGTATTGCATCACTAGTATTCATTTCTGATTTATCCAACGTAAGTATGCAATTTGATTGTGGACATCTTCTGTAGGTTAATTCGTAAAACAATTTGTGCCAAAGGGCCTTGGATTCCCAGTAAGAATTCCATATCAAAATTTTCTTATTCTCCGTTTCGTTAACGGTTCTGGCAAACTTCACAGAATCTTGAAACACCACACTTTTGCTTTCCTCGGAAACCTTAATTTGGAATTCTATAGGCAAGTTTTCTTCTTCTTGGTTTAATTCTAAATTTTCATATCCAATACCGTATTTTCTTGGAGAATACACCATGAATAAGTTGAATGCAATTATCACTCCCAAAATTATTGCTATCCTCCTGCTAAACAGTATTTTCGTAGTATTCGAACGAAAGCCCATGACGATGTCATCCCTCAGATTTGGTAGCAAATTACTGCACACAAAAAAATTGAACTTAAGATTTTTGAATGCTAAATGTTCGAAACAGAAACATACAAAATCGGTTGCCTTACCTGTTTCCTTACACGTTGAGAAGGTTAGTGCCAAAGTTATTTACAACGTGTCGACGTTATATAAGTGAATTTTCTGAATTTTTTATGCGTGGGCGGATGAGAAAATTATCTGGTTCCAAGAGCGCCTAAATTACCGTTGGATGTCCATTATGATGTCCCAGCGGTTTTCCTCGACTACCTATGCACACAAACATGCACGATACATAAATGTCTCAAAAATTTCCACTCTTGCACACACTATAGAGTTGCATTTATATTTTTTGCAAAACAGATTCAGGTAATGCTATATGTAAAATGGCATCTGCTGCTTTGTTTGCTCAAGCGAAAATCCTTAAAACCGTAGCATTTATTTTTGCTTTAATACTAATGTTCTCTAGGACAGACAGACATGCAAGTTGAAATGCATTTCCTTACATATGATGTAAAGCCAACATGTCCAAATTGATTCAATTACAGGCAAATAATACAGACAAGAAAAGAGTATACCACAAGTAGAAATTAAATTTCTTTAGGAATACGGCACAGTGAAACAAACTTGACTGCAAGCTATAGACCTTTGACTTGACAGAGTTGCGTGTGCGCTTTACTCAAATTTCTGTCCAATTTCGTGGGCAGGAAGGGAACTGTCACCAAACTAAATAAAACTAACAATAGTTGAGATGCAACGCATCTAACACATTTGTCTTTTCATGAATGATAACATTGATAACAGACAATTTTGACTTTGATTTGAAATTTAAGTACTAAGACCTGCAGTTCCTTTTTTCAGCATTATGACTCTGATGTTTTAAAAATACAGAAGTACACATAGCAAAAATTGATAATATTTTACATTGTATCTGTAGTCTGGTAAAATATGTACTTAAGAAATGGGAATTTTGTAGCATTCGAAATTAATAACTGTACATACATCCTAGACTATCTGTAGGACTCGATCTAGTTATCTGTACTTTTAGAACTCAGTTTATTATGTGACTCAGAACAGAACACATGGTTAAATTGCTAAATAGCAATTAATTCATGAACTGCAATAAATTCATGATGCTCATTTCATAACCTCGCGTGAATCAGATGAATTAAAAACTGGTCGAGACTTTTAGTAAAACGTGTCTGACATCTCATATCTACTCTGTAGAATAGCATTTATGGTGAAGACAGAAACTAGACAGAATTTATGTCCACTTTGGCTTAACGAGATTCAATTGTATAAAATAAAGTAGTTTACCATCTACTGAATGGATACTAAAGCATCAGTGCTTTACAATGCAGAGTTCTGCAGTAAGTACCGTAAATTGCTTCGTTTTCTACTAGCTTATGTCAGTACAAACAGACATTTAACGTATATATAGTGGGCAATAAAATGAAATTATGTATGTACATAGTCTCACAAACTCACAAAAGTACATCTTGTATTTGTGCGTCAATTCAATGATGCAGTGTTGTGGAATGGAGAGTTAAGCGCTAACATTGGCCTTGCATCAATGAAATGAATCAAATTAAATAGAGTTAAGCTTCTCGGGCTCACAAGTATCTATGTCAAAATTTAATTTTATATCTAAGAATTATAAAGAGTAAACCCAATTCAACAACCCTAAGTGTTGACCGAGAAATTTGTTATCTTCTAGACGATTTAAAGCATACAATATCATATTATGGTATTAGCACCTAAGTAAGAGTCATCTCATTGCCTTAACTGGAGTTGCTTAATTTAGACCAGACCACACAAAAGAAGATTCAGTTCAACAAAATTATTTCAACAATAACCATCTAGCAAGTTCATCTTCATTTACGGCATTTACTTTCACTAAAGACAACAGTGCTGAATTTCCAATTATGAAGTGGTTCCTGGTGCTATCGTGCTTAATTGTTGTAATTATAACAACAGGTGAGGGCACTTTCTAAACCAAATCCATATTTCTTAAGTATTTAACTAGTATGTAATTACTGTAGAAATTATTTTACAATCCTAGAAGCAACTCCGGATCCTGCCAAGAGAAAGGAGCTTCTAGAAGGTTACGACAGAAGGGCTTTGCCTTTCTCAAGTAGTACAAAAAGTGGAACTACAGTATTTTTGCCCTCAATTACTCTAAATCATTTCACGATTGTAAGTTAAAATTTTAGCTATCGGTACTTTGTATTTAAAGTTTAGCCTTTATAAGTACTCTTGATTGCTAACTTCCATTTACATTACTGCTAGGACGAAGAAGAGCAAACGTTTGAGTTACAAACCTGGTTGTATTTTGTAAGTGAGCAAATGGACAAACTTAATTAATAAACAGCAAGTACCTATAAGAAATGGGTAGCTTTTTGCTTGATAGAATATAAAAATTAAAATGGAATGTATTGGGATTGTAAATGCACAATAGTCATGGGAAGATGAAAGGTTGAAGTGGTCGACAGATGGAAATGAAACAGAATCTAGTAATGCTGAACTATTGCATTTTAATCCAGACGAAATATGGATCCCTGATATAACCCTTTATAACAAGTTAGTAGGTATCACAATTTATTATTTTACATTTTGTAAGTTTAATTGGGTGAAAATGCTAAATAAAACGAATTGTTAGTGCGGAGCCAACGAATCTGAATATCTTCGGAAAAACTGACTGTCTGGCATATGCTAATGGGACAGTTATTTGGGTACCCCCCACGAAATTCGTGACATATTGTGATCTTAACTTGCGAAAATGGCCAAAGGATACTCAAACGTGTCAAGTAAAGATAGGTTCATGGACATACCACGAAAAAGAAGTCAATATGGAATTCGGCAAAGAGGAAATCGAAGGCGATACTGAAAAGGTTAAGATTGAAGAAGAGCTTAGCAAGGAGGATAATGAGTGGGAGCTATTAAGCAAAAGTGCAGAACGCATCAGCAAACGCTACGAATGCTGCGAAGACAATTATGTGTCCATCACATATGAATTTACATTGCAGAGAAGGTCTTCCAACTACACCTACACAGTCGTCCTGCCCATTATCTGTAAGTCTGCTTGTTGGCTACACTTGAATTATTTACTTATTAAATGAGATTTCGTGCGTTGCGTCTCTCTCTGTAATTGTATGTGCATAGGCATAGTGTAGTGTACGGAATAATGGGAAGAATGGATTTACCTGCATTGTTTGTTTCTTCGGTCATCCCAATGTATGCAAATTCAGACTCGACTCACGTATTTAATCTCCGTCCATTCATTAATTTGAATATTCAATGATTGTAACTTGTAACTTTTAACTATGAATGCTCATACAAGGGGAAACATGAGAATGCCTCGCCCACATCCAGCACATTTCTAAGACATGTCATACAAAGACCGCTTACATATACGTTTTTTCTTGAATTTTCTAGTGATATCTTTGCTCAACTTGATATTGTTTTTGCTCCCAACGAGCAGTGGCGGAAGAATCACACTTGGTGCTGTAAACTTCCTTATTCTAAGCATATTCCTCATTTTTTTCCGTTCTCGTCTTCCTAACGTCGACCATGTACCCTATATTGGTAAAAAATTAAATATGATACTATATTATAAACGGGCAATGCTAAATTATAATATTTAAGTGACAGAACAATATTTTACAATTTTGTTACCTAATTATGATTTTGTGAATTATCATTACCATAATTCTACACTCTGACATTCCAGTCATGCTATATGGATGGAATCTTGTGTTGGTTGCTGTGAGCATCCTTACTGCAGCAATTGTTTCAAACTTAAGTCGAATTGTTGGTACCAGCAGTCCACCTCAATGTCTGAGACCTATATACAATGGTAGCTTGATGTCAGTCTTGTGTCTCGGTCATCTCCTGGAGCCATCAGTAATATCGTTATGTGATAGCCATTTCGTTAATCAATTCATAATGGATAATTAAATTTTGTATGATTTTACATTTAGAATGCATCCAAGCGTACACCAACATCAAATAGAAACAGTTTTAAACAAGGTAACCGTTCCGTTGAAGATCCATTGGCCGAAGATTTGTCTGATGGTGCAGAGGGAAGCAAAAAATCCGAGTGGGTTCTCTTGGCAGCTACAATTGACCGTCTATCTTTCTTTGCTTACACCACCATCACCCTTGTTCTCCTTGCTTGTTTCCTTTGATCTGTTTACTGTCAAAATCAAATTCGCATAGTAATAATCATGTTATATCATAGACTTATCACGTCATGACATTTTAATCAAATGGTTTATAACAAATTAAGCCTTGAAAATTAATTTACATTATATAATTTTTAGCTTAATATAATTCAGCCATTCAAACCCTAGTATCCTGCATCAACTCATAAAAATAGTAGTAGACTCAAGACTCCATTTAAATATGTGTATCCGTAGCTAGGTTCACTAAACAAAATGTAGGTACCTATATGAGTTTACAAATTATAATCCTTTGTAATACTTAAAGTTCTTACTAGTTTAGCACTTGCAAAAAGCCAGCTAATCATGCTAATACTATAGTTAACGAAGTATATCAGACAGATGTAAGATGTAATGTTGCATATAAAAATGAAATGCAGAGCAATTCTGTCTGCTTACTGCATGAATAGTCTGTAATAAAAATGAGAAAACCCTATCCTTAGGCACTTTATTTTAACCTGATTTCTTATTTTCATCTCAACCTTCCCATTTTATAATTAGTAGGGTACCGAAGATCAATTTCAATTGAGCATGACTCAAGACATACATCTTCGTAAAAACTTGTAGTCTGAGATGAATTCTTGTATTCCTGCCTTTTTCATTTAACGCAACACTTCTAAATCTAACAATACGATGATTCAAATATACAGCACTGTAATTATATTGTATGCACCAGAATACGAATAAAATTGATACCACCTCGAGCTGATGTCTCATGTTTATAGTGTAATACTTTCTTATCTGTCATATAATGTAAGCATGTAACTTGCCGCATTAAGCATTATATATGCATAAACATTATTTAGCAGTTCGGTTCACGCAAAAACCAATGAACTGAATGAACCCACTCAATATGCTTATTCAATATTTAAATGAATGCTGCTTAAGATGCGACGTTGATATGACTGATGATTTGTATCCAGTTTTGGTTGGATCTTTTGGGTGTGTGCATGTAAAGAGCAAATAGGTACTGCAATTGTGAATTCTGTTTACTAATAACTACCACGATATTACAAAGCAGATTAAACACTGCATCTTCTGTATAGCAATATGAAATGAACTTTGCCATAAAATAGGTAGCTTAAATTACTCATCGAACTTTAGTTGTGCAACTTATTAGAAGTACCAGCACAAACAGCAATTTGCTTTTGCCTCTTTGCCCACCAATGTTAACGTATTATTATCCAGTATTATTATAACTATAGTCGTAAGTGCAACTTGAATCTATAAGCTTTGCAGCTACTTAGTATGCATGTTTATTTAAACATCCATGCTGACATAATGCTACTGAGACATGGTGCATTGCATTAGAAATATTTTGGTCGGACAAAAAATAATGTATTCACTTCCCAAATACAGATAAGGCAAGGCTAAAAGGCTGTGCTGGCTGTGAATGTAGTGATGAACGAGTTATATTGCCGATAAGAATCGGGCATTTATACACTCTAATTGTGTGGTTGCAAACGGTAATAATAACGATAAATATAAGGTGAACCTCACTGTAATTACATGCATACTATTCTGCATTCTGCATAAATACATACAAAATATGATGGGGTTCCGACTACTCCTAGCTCTTGCTCCCTCCTGTTATCTCTGCTTCGCCAATAATGCTCACAAACCACCTAATCTTCGTGTATCGAATCTCTAAAATTGTATGCACTCATTTAGGGGTAAGTAGAATAGCAACTAACAACATCTACTAAAACATGTACGTTATAATAGTGTAAATAGCCTTTAAAATAAAGGATCTGATTATCTGACTTCAACCCGCACAATACACGATGAATGTATCCTTTCACAACGGACGGAAAGCTTATTATATGTAAGACATTCATTTCATTTCGGTCGGTCGGACCATGAATTGATTAAGTTAGCGTAAGAGTAAATCCTATATTCTCTTAAATATGATTACTAATGTAAAAATACTACAGAAATGATTAGCTGTTGTCTATTCGTGGCACAACGCAGAAACTTATTTTAATGTTTTTGTACAGAAATTCCTTTATTTTTCTGACCGATCAAAGGCAAGGGTTACCTTGTTACTTAAATTAACATTTGCTCAGTTAAGTTTTTTCTTCATGATGCACATAGTATTTAACAGCAATCATAGCATCCCTTTTTGAGCAATGAGAAAAGGTTACTATGATTTACCTAGTTGATTATTATGGGCACATAAAATAATGTTGCCATTCTGGATGTTATTGAAGTTGAGAGGTAATAAAATTGTCAAGCCTATAAGTATTATACCGATGTATAAAACTAATAAGGATGGAGTGAATTTGCGTGCTTATTATGCACTTACACCTATTGTTACCTATTAAGTAGTGCTACATGACGCAGTCACAATACCTTATCTATCCTTTTACTTCCAAAATAGTGCTACATGTACCAGTTTGGTGTAGTTTATTTTCTAACCCAAAATGCATTTATAAGTACTTCAATGTCACAAGGTACACTTAAAATGCCACTATCATTGATAAACTGGGTTGTAAAAGGCAGATTTCAATTCACAGAAGACATAGATAAATTATTACTTTAATTAAGACAATTCTGGCTTCATAAACGCATAAATACAGACACAACAATTGGAACATTGAAAGAAACGGTGATAGTGAAGTTGAATATAAGGAATAAATACAGCCAAACGATGAGATAAAAACTGAACACTAAATACACACACAATAGTTTGTTGCTCCTATAAAAGTGATATAATATGTATGCATACTACCCATTACATAACACGAGACGAGAAGTAGAGGCAGAGTGTTCGTATGAGTTGAAGGTCAGTCTTAACCTAGAGGGGTATGGTATTGGTATGGTTATTTAGCTAGCAGAAAAAGATGGTAATAGTAATAATAGCATAGCATCAAAGACTCTGGCAACAACAAAAGAGACTTCTCTCCCCAATTGAACATTACACTACATTATTATACATACACTCTCGCTCCCTAAACCAAACCCAAACGGATAACTCCAAAGGAATGATCCTGCGATTCTATTTAAAAGAATCCTGTAAATTCTCCTTCCACAGTATTTAAACTGTAATGTAACTTGTAGCTTGCAAAGGGTGTATTATGTGTTCTGTGTGCCTCTTGATGTGTAATAGTGGGATCTCCTGTAGACTAGGCAATCGACATCATAAGAAAGTCAGATGTTAAAAATTCAAGACGAGTTGACGTTGACTTGCATTTAGAGCTTTGTTTGTGTTTCCTATTATCTGAGTAGAGTAATGAAAAGTGACTGCATTAGTCCATTAATGTTCTAAAAGACATAACATAGAGAAAAGTGCAAGCGTAAAATTCTCAGAAACAACTCTTTTCCGAAAACACTTGTTCACTGCAACCCTACAAACTATGATTTTTTGTATTGATTCATATTGACAAAAACTCTACAGTTGTTCTCTATATATTATGTCATAACTGTCACTTGCAGTGCACCTGAACTGTTAACTTTTACGTGTCTCAATAGCCCCAAATGGTCATAGATACGACATTTCATTGAAATTATAAATACTTACAGAACAAAAGTAAACAGTAAATCCTGTGGAAGCAACAGTACAAACCATTAGAGTTTTAGACCAAAGTTTTAGACTGCATAATCTGTTCTATTCATCATCAAGAACCAGTGCTAGTAACGACGAGTGACATTTCGATTGTGTTTACATTTTTCCTATCTGGTTTGATATGCTATCTCTTCGGAGTCCTGTAATTGTCGCCATAATATAACCTTTCTTTGTAAATCTACACGTACCTATTATTATGACGAGAAAATAGAATTTTTATCACACGAAGGAGTATGCAGTATAGGCCAACAAACTAATTTATATCCAATATTATATTAGTATGGCTTATTTAATAAGAGCCACAAAACCAAAACCCAGAACTTTACATTTATTACCTCCTGAAACAGTATTAAGGTCCGCCTGTAGTACACACAAGCATCTATCGAAACTTGGCATTATTAACTCGAAAAAAGTCAATTTTTTTAGGAAAGCAAAGATAACTCAAGAATGATTAAAGAATGAAAATTTGAAAAATCAATTTTTTATCAGACATTTTGTCATGATCCTGGAGGGTCATAAGGCGCTGTTTTGCCCAAAAAGACTAAGTTATTTAAAAAAAAATCCCAAATGAATTACTCCAAAAATATTTTTTTGAAATCTGTTTACCACGACCTTTATACAGGTCAAAATTGTAATAAGTCTGAGCTTTGTGACCCTCCAGTCCAGGATAGTTAATCTAATTTTGAGACTAATTACGTCCAGATTGATTGACAATTAGGGGAGTTATTTGTGCCGAGACGGAGTAGGAAAACACATGCAAATGCAACATGCAACTACTGCAACCGGGCCTTAAGTACAAATTATGCTGGCGGCTTGCGTAATATGTACAACAGAAATTATTTAGAATGAACAGTGGGCTTTTGGTTGGATATGCTTTCAATGTGTTTACTATGACTGTGTGACTGCACCGGGAGATTTCTTGCTTATGTTGCAGTTTGCATTTAGTATGATTGTATATGTACTGTATAGTTATCAAAATTGACGGCTACTCATGATATGTACATGTATAAACATCCTTAGAGCACAGTGAAACATAAACTTATTTGCAGTATACGTCCTAATATTATTGTATATTCCTTAATGACATACACTGTGTAAATATCTGAATTGTAATAGCAAAAAAAATCAGATAACCTTTTGACATATTGAGTTCTCATCTAGTTTCAATACTTCATTCAGTCAGTCTGCCTGGTCTTAATTTTAGTGAGCAAGAAACGATCTTATACAGGGTTAGGAACAATAATTTACCAAGGAGTCATAAGGCCTAACCTATAGACTGTGTATATTTATTTGAAGCTGATTTTCAACACGACATTGTACATGGTGGATCCAATGATTTTTGGTGAAAAAGTGGACTATGTACCCTGTAGCTGTGGAAATATTTCAAGCAATTTTTAAGGAAAAGAAAAATTCGGAAAACCGAAAATCAGAGCTTATTGTTCCTGACCCTGTAAGGAATATGCTAACTTAAACTATAAACATGTAGTTTACTCCTGTATCATCTATAAACAAAAGTGTCTATAGTACGATTTTTAATAATGCGCCCTTAGAAATTCTGAGAGGTTAGCCGAAATCATTTAGATCCCCCCAAGAAATTGGTCTATGGCATACATTCTGGGGACGACGGGACGGGACAGGTAGCTAATAGTAACGTGTCCCATCCCGTCGTTCACAGACGTACGAAATTACATTTCAAAATTAAATACATGCAAAAGCCTACTTTTAGGGGCGCGTTATTAATAATCGTACTATAGCCACTACGTAATACCTATTGTAGGATCTCTACTCTGTGCATATTGCGCAAAGAAGAGAACTACTCGCCATCTCCTCTACTTTGATGGCCAACTTGGCCCATCCATATTCCACAGACATACCTTGATACAATTGTATATTCATGCAATGACATTTATTCTTTTCGATCACTCGATCAGGAGGTGAAGTACTACGTACCTCCCAATAAAATATACATTCGCTCTCCACAAACATACTGTGCACTCTCACTCAATCATTTATACATATCGGATTCATTCACATCCACATAAACATACACACCACGACCCGGGTATTAGTAGGGTTCATCGTTGGAGTGAGTAGCTGGATTAACGAGTACCCGCCACATTCACTGACACTATGGCCAGACATGGCACTTGAAATATTTCTCGGAAATAAATAGATGAAATTTTGGAAATATTTTGGAAATATTTCTCACCCACTTTCCTTGAAAAATGAAACATTGAAAATAAATGAAATTAATAGGGTACAGTATATTTCATTTATTTCAATAAATTTCACTTGAAATAAATTAAACAAGCATGCGCATACACATGCGTGTTTTATTTATTTCATTTATTTCACATATCGAAATATTTCCAGAAAATTTCTTGAAAAATGGAATAAATGTATGTCTGCGTGGCTATGGCTATTGCTTATAATATTCCCAATCTGTTCTTATGTGCAGTACGCTAGATAGTCAATATATTATGTACTATAACTATCAGATATTTTATTAATTTATTTTACAGTAAACGGTTTGGATGGTCCAAGGACGAAAATATAATTGGATCATCATCTTGAGAAGTTCCTATTTTATGATAGCTAAGCTTTTGGTTTTTATCCGTCCCTGCTTCTGTACCAATGGGGTCGCCTTCAAACTCCGGGTAATGCTGAAAATACATATAAAATATATTTTATTGCTTAATTTGGGATACATACCGTAATACTCTATTAGAAAAAAATTTGAAAGTATGTAAGGAGTAACGGTGGAAAAGAATTCAGGTGGAGGACAAGAATTCAATTTTCTGTTACTCGCGCAAGCATGTTATCCTAAAAAAATGCTATGATGTATTATGAAGTTTCCCTTTAATCAAAGTCATAATTGGATAAATAAAAAGACATCTAACCCCATAAAAAATTCCTTCATTGCCCTTCCAAGATATATCGGTAAATTTGACTTTGATTAATTTATCTTCAAGATCTTTCCCTGATGACGCATTCCTAAAATGTATCGTTTGCCAATCCGAACCACTTTTAGACAATGTGTAAGCATAAATCTCTCCAGTTTTAGAGAACTGTCCATCGGTTAGAGCGATTGTTCCTTCTTCAGAGAGTTCATTAGGATCCAGGAAAACGCGACGATTTGTTGGCTCCTCCAAGGAATCTTGTATGTAGAGAATACTAAAATTATGGAAGTTTTTAAATGTATAACTCTTTTGTAACTATATAAAATATACTTTCAGATAAACAATAAAATATCTGACTGGATACTCCTTGCCCTGCAAATGATACCAGACGGTGGTAATTAAATAAATAAGACAAACAGGATTTATAAATAGTACTTACTTATGATTTTCCAAACCCGGGTTGAAAAACTGGAAATAATATTTTCCATGCTTCTCTATTTCATAAATCTTCGGATAATTCCAAAGTTCTGATATCCGTTCCCTTAGTCTGTTTCTGAAATAATATTGTTGAACATACGAAAATGTAATCTTATTTTGTTCATTCACAAATTTCTTTATCAGAGCATTGTTTGAAATATCTTCCATCCAACGATACGGATCTGAAACCTTCGAAACACAATATATTTTAAGGCTATAAATTATGAAATGACTAAACAGCGTCATAAATTCCAGATTCCTAGTTGGGTGGTTCCAAAAAAGAGACATTCCCAATTTTTTTCAAGGTTACACTTCATTTTTATGGTGAAAAATTGGAAGTAGGAAAATCAGGGACTCACTTCAAGCAATAGAATTTTAAATTAAGCAATGTACCGACTGGATTGGGAGTATATAAAGCAAATTACATTTGTTCCATGATAATTATCCACTACAGATTCATTTCGGAAGACATCTGGGTATTTTAAAGTATTGAGTGAATTGTTTTTTAAAATGTCACACCCCACCAAAGAAAAAATGGATAGAAAAACTAAAAATACGACAAAAATCATTGATTAGAACATTTTTCATTTATATTATCTGTAGTACACATCTGCCTTAGAAAAACAAAAATATTGCAATCATTACCTTTCATTAATTGTATTTTACACATTTTAATATTACTCAGATTTGTAACTATTGACAGAAGTGCAGCTTAAAAATTGGACGCATTTAATGCACTGTTAAATCAAATAAAACATTATTATTCCATAGTGGTATCACT
>JABASH010003070.1:0-17716 GCA_019776445.1 Tomocerus maximus | reverse complement strand
AAAAGATTTAAAATGCTTCGCTTAGTATTTCCCCAGATTTCGCTTAGTAAGTAGTAGCTCTTCTTCAAACTGATTATAATTAATAATAAAATATCCATTTCAAGTTTTGTGGAAATGTTTCTCAATTCCTCATTGAAGGTTTTGCTTGCTATCTATCGAAAAAAAGGTGCAGATATGGTTTCACTAGTCTGCATACGGATTGCGTTTTCGCTTTTATAGGGTTTGGCGATTGCTTCTGTGCCTCTGAATCTTGTCTGTGTCTTATGGTGAGGTTGGTTGCGCTAAACTGAATTAGTCAGCTGACTTTAGCCCATGCACATTCTACAATGTAGTGGATTAATGTCTTAGTACACATGTAGTGCAGGGCATTTTAAAAATATTTTTCAATTTATACATTGCAAGTAAAAATGGAATAGAAAATTAGCTCTACTGGTACTTTTTGTAGAATAGTCAGTAGATGGTCATAAATTTTATTATCAGTTTTAACAAAGAGAAATCCATTTTGCACCATTTAGATATCTCTCTATGTGGACACATGTACTGGGTAGGTCTACGAAATGCAAAGGATGAGCAAAGTTACATTTAGTGTCGAACAGGTGTCTATGCATTATACCCTTTTATCATTATAATCGTTGGCTCATTGTAAGTGTGCTGTTAACAGAATTTTTAATTACGTTTACATTCAGTTTACTCTTGTTCCCATTGTACTTATCAATTTTTACTTTATTTGTGCCTTGATCCATATTAGTATATTCGTTTGATATTCGTATGTACAGACTTCACAGTAAACAGAAAGACTATAAACATAACAAGAAAACCGCTACGAGTATGCACTAACTGCAATTTTGAACGTCTGCAGTATGCAGTACTTGCAGTAGTAGAGTAGATGCATAATAATTAGGCAACTTTCGTATGTACATTTGTAGGTTGTGGAATATAACATATTGCATGTATGTTCAATTTCTTGTGTGCATATACTCTCCAAAAACTACGTACTGTCTACTCTATTGCAAAATATATTCAAATTATATACCCAATCATAGGTTGCAATTTGCAAAACTATTACCTGCAATTTGCTTTACATTTGCAAAAATATCCAATAAATCTAACCAATTTTACTCCTTAAATTATTGCAAGGTAATTTTAAGAAACCAATAAACTATTACCCATGTCTATGAATCACCATTCACATATTGTGTTTTTATTGCCTCAGTAAAGTTAGAAATGAAAACTTTTCTGATGTGAAATATAGATACTGATTGGGGTGGGAGTGAGTGGGTCACACTTCATTTGAAATCAGTATTCAGAGGATAAGGATATTCAAGGATATTGTATGATTCCCTTCTGACGGAATATTGAAATGCAACTACTTCAATATTTTTAAAGGTAAGAATTCGTAATTTCTCTTGTTTTGCACTTTTATTTATATATTCAATCTGCACTCCCTTCTCCAGTCATGTTTTCCTCGTTAACTTATATTGCTCCAGTGAACGTTTGTATAAGTTTTATGGAAGCAAAGCACTCTTAGATATAGCAAAGAAAAGAAGATCCATTTTTTGGTCATTAAGACAAGTTTTGATTTAAATGCTCGTTCCAAAATTCCATTTAGTACCTCCCCATCATTAAAACATAAATCTTTCGAGGAAAGTTATATACCTATAAAATCATATAATAAATCAGAGTTGTATATGAATACAAAAGTAAGAAGCAGAAATACAATTTTACATACACTTGGTTACTTTAGTACATACACATTGTATACTACCGTATTTAGTATACGATTAGTTTCGATATTGTTATGCTGAAGTAGTACCAATTAGTCCTCTGAATAAAGGTAGACGAATGTCAAAAACTATTTTCAGTCAATAAAAAATTTGATAAATAGGCCACAGGATAAACTATTCTAATTATTAGAGGCAGGAACTTCAAAGATCTATTTGAGATCCATTTCGTGCCACAATAGTTCTTTATAGTAGCCTAGTGGCATTTAATTCGATTTTAAATGTACTTATCTGTTCTACATACTACATAATATTTTCTTATCGATAAGTCAAAATCACCCTTAAGTCGGCACTTCATGCATTCATGTAAGTAGAAGTTGATATTCAATAATGTTCACATGCATAATAATAAATGAACCTTTTTTTCGTGGTTATTACAACACGGCAAGTAGGCATTCAAATTTTATATCACTAACTATTTATGTGTGAGTGATCATAAATACTAAAAGTTTCTCCCAACCTGGAAAAGAGTTCATATATGACACTCCATGGACAATCGCTACTATTGAAAACTTATAGCAATTGTAGCTAGTTAGCTTCTGTTTCAATGTATTCATCTTTAGCAATTTCATTTTATTATGGTTTTAGTGGGATAATGTATCATTTGCCTAAAATATTCCCCTAGAACCGAAGGAATACTATCCGAACCGGTACGAAGCTTTGTATGGTATAGTAGATATTCTGTAAAGTAGAAGCAGTGTACGGCGAGAGTTACTTGATATAACAATATAGTAACTCTATGTCTACGAGCCTAGTCTCTTTATATGTAAGTAGTTATCTTATCCTTGTAGATAGATGAAAGCTTTTCGTTGACAATAATTTGGCCAAACTTTTTTCATATATTACGTATATTGCCCTGAGAGCATTAAGAAACTTACGGATAGACACATCAATTTGTTTCCGAATACCCAAAGTCATTGCCCTCGTAAATATTTCTGCACTTGAGTGTTTGAAGACGGCGACCATGAAGGGCCATTGTAATGAATGTACCTATATAACTCTTAAGGTTAGAATTAATGCCATGATATCCCTTATTAGCTATATACTTTGGTAGTTGAGCATATGTACCTTTTTATCATATTTCATTAATTATCCAGAAATATTAGTGCTGCTACATTAACAATGGTTGAACTACGTACTATATGGAGGCATTCTAATTTGGTCAGTTGTCTCAACTGATGGTCAAAGAACAGCAGTATACAACACTAACTGTCATATTTCAATCTTCGTTTACCCATATGCCGAATGCCAAACTACAAAGAGAAAAAGTTAGGTTACATGGAATATACATTTATAAAAGCGTAATATGAGTCACAATTAGTATAGACTAGCATAAGGGGATTGTAGTTGCAAGATGTAACCACTATGTGACTGCCGACTTATTCTATTCAATGTCCCTTCAAACTCAAAGCCACAAAGTTAGCATTGTGTGCATCAATAAGTACCAGAGTGAAAAATTATGTGTACATCGGGATTGGGTAATGAAAGGGCAACCCAAATAAGAAACTTTTCCAGAATCACAACTCGGTTATAACTAGTTGGCTAAAAGTTTGTTTTGAATAAGTTTATCTTTGTAAGCGCCAGCACATTTCACAATATGTAATTGTGTTCGATGATGTCATGCTTTTTGCTTTGGCTATAAACATGAAGAATGTGATGTACTTGCAGATCTCAGTAGTGCCAAACTGTCATTTAAGCATTTTAACTGTAGTATGTAGTTTAATACATGGTAAACCCCTAAGTTGTCTACACCAAGTTGTCTACACATGTTTGTCAACATAAAAAGTTGTCTACGCCTGTTTGTCAACATAAAAAGTTGTCTACACCAAAATGTCGACACAATAAAACCATTTTGTCAGCATAACATCTGAGTTGAACATTATGAACAAGGTAGTATTATATGAAATGTTATTTTTGTAATTTTAGTACTGAGGTTCTAGTCTAGGCCCTCAAGCATTACCTAATCTGTCCAGTGAATTTAAATTCTAGTTTTAAAGTATATATGCAAAAATCTTTTTCTTTTTGCCTCTTATTTGTCCCAAACTTCATAAATCTTTTTATATGTAGTAATAATTGATGCCGTTATGTACTTCCAGCTCCATAAACGAAATAATATGGCATAAAAGTCGCCTTTCGAGTCCTAAGTGATTCCTAAGTGAACGTTCTCTGATATAATATAGGGATAAATGTTCTGGAATTACTATAAAAAGACTTGGGTACTTAGTAAGAGATGATGTTTTTCTTTTGCAGAGGATCTAGTTCATTGGCTAGCATAAATGGTTGGTTAGGCTAATTCGAGTAATAAGTAATGATATCGACTGACAAATGCGTAATTTCTAATTGTTTATTGAAATCGCAAGGCTAACGAACAAA
The DNA here is from genome assembly GCA_019776445.1 of Tomocerus maximus. Lineage (NCBI taxonomy): Eukaryota > Metazoa > Arthropoda > Collembola > Entomobryomorpha > Tomoceridae > Tomocerus > Tomocerus maximus. The sequence continues at coordinate 13,562 of JABASH010003070.1, read as the reverse complement.
ATTATATACATAGTTATGTATTTAAATATAGTAAATACAACTATACTTACTACGTTGTTAGTGTATCCTTCATGCTTCATGCTTCATCTCTTCAAGCTTTTTTGACTGAAATAGCAGAAGTTTAGTTGGAGCTCCAACGTATATAAATACTGAGCATGAGAAGAGCAGGAATGAAGCAAACTTGACGCATATTTGTTTATGATAGAATAGATTTGTATACAAGTATTTTGTATTCATGGGTTTGTTCATCATAACGAATCATTACAATGACATATAACTAATATGGATGTGTCACTATGTTGGTTATACTATTTATTACTGGTTGTCAAATTGACAACGTTTAAAATGATGGCTTTGTGTGGCACAAACCCATCGAAACCCAGTAAACTTATTGTGTAATAAATTTATTAACTCCTAAGTAAAAGTATACCTATAGCTAGGATAAACCATGTTTGTACAGTAGTCTACACATAATCGTCTGTATGTATACATTTACTTAATTGTGTTTCAGTTGTAGAGCAAAACGGCGATTCAATGGCCGTGGTTCCTCTTCCTATCCTTTTTATTCGGTCGGTAGAATCATCACATTGACACATGACATGAAAGTGTAGATAAAAAATCTAATCCCATTCTCTCTAAGATATTCATGACATTCTCATGCATTGGGTACCTAAATCTATGTATGCAAATGTGTTTAGCTACATGAATCCTGAGGAAACTGTACTAAACTCATGTGATAGTTTGTACTATTTTACATTCCATTATTATTAGAGACGTAGGCTGCCTGGGGTAGACGTTTTGGTCTTAAGAAGCGTAATCGTTCCCAGTCTGCAATATCCGATTATTCTTAGTGAATTATTGATACTACATTCGCCTTGTCTTGTCTCTGACTCGTTTTATTGTTAGTCGTTTCATATTCATTTTATTAATCGTGTACGTGTGTCAATAGAAAGTATCTATTTTTATACAGGTAGACAACTCTATTATCAACCGGACCTTTTACACTCAATACCTCTAAGTATATCTATAATCGCGTAGGGTGAATTGTGTAAACAAGGTAATAATTATACCAAATATGTGCATACTTTCTGGGAATTGCCCCAACTTAATTGATATTAAGCAAGACAAGGAATGTAGGAGACGGGAAATGAATAAAAGGAACCTTAACTTTTAGGCAAAGTAGATAGACACACAGAAGGACGCACATTATGAGTGACATATTAATATGCATTCCTGTCGGAAAGACACGCAGTTTGTTTATAAGCACGTATAGCAACGTAGCACATACATTTACATAGTCCGCAAACATGTATAGGCACTAATCTTAGTATCGATAGTTTAACTTCTGAGCATTTATTTTTCATTTGCAAATTGCAAATCATGATGTCCATGTGTTACGATATACCTTTCCATGGCCATTTCCCTCAATGTCAAATTGTCAACCGCGAAACAAAACTGGAGTTTTCTTTTCTCTGTCGGCTAAATGAAATCTAGCCTACAATCGGTTGTAACTGACGTGAGCTCTCTCATCAGTTCCCAGCCTTTTATTTCAACGACTGCCCATTGCAGTTAAATACTAGTTATCTGCTAGATTTAATGCTACAGTGAGCTCTAATTCTTTCGATTCACATGAAAAAAGAGAATATTCCGCTAAAAATATAGCCTGTCTAATTCTCAGCATAAATACTAGCATAAAGTATAGCATACAAAAACGAAGTCGAACTTCCCCTCGTCTTGGTTTATTTCCCATTAAACCCGAATCGGTGTCTTTTCCGAGAAAATCATGTTGGGTACAACTCGAGTCTGGAGCGGAGATGGGTGAGGAGTTAAATCTTTCTTCCGGTTCTGTGTTTAATAGTCTAATCCAATTTTGTCATCACTAATTTCCGCTTTTGTGAATCACCATTTAAGTGTCGCAGATATTAAATAGATTCATCCACGTAATGTGTTTGTACACACGTTAAATCTAATGAGCACCAGGCCGAAAATATTATCTGTATTCTGTACCACTCTTCCAGTTAGCCATTTATCATACTTTTATAACTTTCCAGCTAATAACTACAACATGTAAGTTCGACATATTTTGTACTCTTGCTATGTACTTACTGACACGGCTTCTTCTACAGAGTTTTTAAAATACAATTGGCATACTGAAAAGTTAATGTTGTGAATATTATTTAGCAAAAGCTGCATGACGACCTCAATCGTAAATGACAGATAGCATGCGAGTAGAAAGATTTTTACGTTTGTTGTGAATGATTTTAGTAGTTAATAGGATACATAAGGGTTTTCAGGTACATTTTAAATAGATCTAGCTATACCTTATAGTAAAAACACTTATTATTCAGGAATTCTATTATTACTTGTCTAACTTGCCTGTACTGAGCATTATAAATAGCCCGACTAACTGGGTTTGTAGAAAATACTATTTACATAATAATAACTACAATGAAGTAATGAAGTAACATTGTCCTTCAATAATTCATTGATACTTAATCGTTCTATTAGTTTTTTTATTGTGAATAAATGTATATTGTGGGTATGTCTATTCACGAAAATACTTGATAGTAAAGTAATAAGTAGTTTAGCTGTGCTAACGTATTCCTTAATGCTAAATTAATTTCTAATGTAGCATCACCATTAGGATTTGAGTATATAAATATTTAGTGGAATATTTAGTGGAAACGAATGTAAAATCAATAAAATCTATTAGCAAAGCCTCAAGAGAAAAATTGTCTGTCTGCTTTTATATAAACGAATGTAAAAGCAGACATTTTGATGGGTAAAATGAAACCAAATGTTTACATTAGGATTGTGTTAAGTCCTATACTATTATTTTTGCGATACCATATGCCAAAATATGAAGTTTTGCACTATAATGTCTAGCTTCATGACTATGACCACAAATCTACTTTATAATACATACCTGCAATATTATACTTACTTCTATTGCGTATATCGTGGTAGAATAATATTTATGAGTCATGTCCAACTCTTATGTATATTTTACTCATACCCAATATTTTGTGTTGAGATAGGTAGTTCGCTGACCGTGTCTTGTATACATTTATACATTTCTCCCAGTACTTGCAAATATATACTTCATTATGAGATCCTTCGCCATTCTTGATTTCTGATCACGTTTTGTCACTTTTTAAAAGGCAATATTACTTATTGCCATTTTCAATGTAATAAGATTTACTTTTGTTACTATTAATATTGGTTCCGAATGTAATTAAGTGAGAGTAGTAAGAGTGACATCGTTTAATCTTTCTTTACAGGTATAAAAAGTATCGGGAGAGAGAGAACACTAAATCGGTTGCTGATGGTCAACCAAAAGAGGAGGAGAGTAAAGTACCAGAAACTCCGCCATCCGTCGAGACGCCGATAGCCTCTGCATCGTCAATTTCAAGTATAGAAAGTTCTCTCGGTTCAATAAAAGAATTCCGTTTTACATCCGAAAGCTCTTCTTCATATTCCCCTGAACCAGAGCTCATCGATGCCACCATGAATTTTTCCAGCGATCTATCTGTTTCGGAAGAGTATCAAAGCTTTCGGTGTACAGTGCCTTTGAAGAAAGTCATCGTTGATTCGGATTCCTCCAAGGTAAATATTTCATTTCCCATGATTAGCTAATGATCATATTAAGAATGTATGATTTGATTCCATCGACTCGATACACACTACTCAACTTGTCGTTTGCGTCACATTTTTGGAAGTTATCTCATTCTAGGAGTCAATCACCTCACCTGTACTGTATAGTATTTAATATCCACCATTGCATGTACCCCATTTATGGCGTCTTTAGAAGGTTTACTGTTAATTTACCTGAGGCAATTATTTCAAAATAGTAGGATGATTTTATTGATTAGGGTGTTCTTTACTACTGTCTTTGCCGTAGAATCTATATTTATTAGATATGTCATTGCTGTCCGGGATCGACTCCTACGAGGGAATTACTCCTAAAAGACTTTACTCCTAAAGGACTCCTAATGAACCATTTCATTATAATTGTACTGTAATATCGTCATGAAATTGAATTGCTTATGTATTGTAAGGACACATCGGAGAAACTACGTGTTTTATTTCAAAAGAAGCCAGAGATTGATTTTTTTTCTTTTTCTTGTGACATAATTTGAATGTATAATAGGACATAGGAAGGATGAGATATTATGGGATTTGTATAGGTCCTTCATCCTTACGTCTGTGCATGAAGGTACTCAAGTCTCCTTCACGAAAACAAGCACTTGAGTCAACCGCAGGCCTCGGCTTTTATCCAGTCAAAAGAATTTCATAAGGTCACATTTCCCATCGTTCAATTGCACTGTTTATTAGATTCGGCGTGTCTATTCCAGCCCTTTACATCATTCAATGTCTGTTTAGATAAGGAGTCCCAATCATTTTCCCAAAGACTGTCTATTCGATTACATTTCCAGTTCCAAAGTGCCAGCTTTGGCTCTACTATATATTTACTTCTCCGTAATAAGTTGGTATTTTTAAATATTCATGTCTTACTTGATTCGGATTTATAATATTTAATGTTGGAGAGCAAATCGGGAACTTGCTCTAAATTCCGAAATTATTTCAATCTCTTATATAGTTCTCTCAATAATAACTTTCTCCCGTTGGTACTAAGAGTGCTATTAAAACTATAAACTTTTACTTGGACTTTTCTTAAGAGCCATGATGTGGTTAGTGGTTGTTGCTAAATTACATTAATTTTCTATGTACAATAAAGAGGAAAACATATTTTAATGTTAGGTTATATAATCGTAGGTCTGGAAATTATATGACGCTGGTCCACGAAGCGTTCGATGCCCGTTGATTTGTCTTGCCCCAGTAAGTGGAACGGCTGATGTGTTTTTCAAGCAAATTTTATCACTCACGGCCCGTGGGATTCGGGTCATTTCGGTAATCATCCTTTGTACATCTTATATCTTTGTAATAGTATATTATTTTTGGTTTTTAGTATGCAATTATTCATAAACTTATATTCTATACTATAACAATAGCTAATAGTGGTTCAATGTACTTTAAATAATCCATAAAATGGAATAATGTAAGGTTGAAGCGCCTGTGTATTGGACTGTTAACGACTGGTGTGAAGGATTCAGAAAACTATTGGATCATCTATACATTGACAAAGTTCATATCTTTGGGGCATCTTTAGGTAATTTGAATTCATTATAACGTCTAACTACCACTGTTAATTGTATTCGTAAAAGTAGAACTTTGTGCATGTTTTGTATTGCATTGTTTTGTGCTTTCACTCTTGCTTTCTCCATAACTTGGTGAAAGCAAGTAAATGCTTAAAACAGACAATAAAAAACTACTAAAATGTTAAAGATACTGTCCAAAATCTGAGCTACATTGGGCACAATACAGAATGAGTGTTTGTGAATAACATTTTTAATTACAATTTACAGGAGGATTTCTTGCTCAAAAGTTTGCAGAATATACATATCAATATTCGCGAGTAGCTTCTCTTGTACTTTGCAATACATTTTGCGACACTTCTATCTTCAATTATAATGAATCTGCTATGGTGTAAGTTGACTTCCTTTACCCTATTCGGTTCAAATAAGAATGAAAGACATTTTTGAAAGTGACATCTCTTTTAAGATGCATTATCGAGATTTATCTGACAACTTTTGTCATGCTATCTATACATGCTGGTAAATATGGACTATAAATAGAAATCTGAAATGAAACCCATCATACCGTAGGATTCAAAAAATAGTTGACATAGTACTTTCACTTTTCCAATGCTAACTCTATTTAAAACTTTTACCGGTACTTTCACCAGAATTTTAATCAACAAGATTGAAGTTTTGGTGTGCTAACAGTTGGGGAAGTGTTCATATGGAGTTAGCATAGAGAATGAGCTTTGTCAACTATCATTTGGATCGTACTGCATATATTTGCGTTTTATATATAGGGAAAGTAAATTCGAAAAATTGAACATAATATATCCTGATATGCTTGAGTTATACCTATGATATTATAGCCATAACTTTGAGAACTGCATGTAATATGTTTGAAAAACAACAGGTTTTGGATGCTGCCTTCCGTAGTACTGAAAAAGCTGGTTATCGGAAATTTGTCAACAACAGACCGAATGGATTTAAGTGTTGCTCAAGCTATTGATTTTATGTCAGAGAGAGTAAGTAACAATACCTTACTACTTATTTAACTAAGATCACTTTTGTACATAAAATATACAAGAGTATAATCTTCAAAATAAACACGACTTGCAATTTGATTGCACTAAGTACTATCTGCAGCTCTTTCCTGAGAGACGGCTCAGCTCAGAGCGTTTTAGGAGTCTAAATCTAATCCAATCCTAAGTATTACGATATTATAATGTATTGTGTAAATGTGTGCTTAGACTAACCTATTTGCAATTTCTGTAGCTCGATGGCTTAAATCAGCAAGATTTAGCGTCAAGGCTTACCATGAATTGCGTCAATTGTTACGTGGATACTTACAAGCTTAAACAAGTGAAAGTAACAATGCTGGATGTATTTGACGAGTCAGCACTTTCCAATCAAGCTAAAGGTGATCTGTACAAGAGTCTCCCTCATGCCAAAATGGCTCATCTCAAAACAGGTAAGGCTACTAATATTCTTCAACTTACCAAAATACATACATATGTAAGTATTTAAAAGTATTTTATGTTTCTGTAAAGGTGGCAACTTCCCTTATCTAAGTCGCAGTGATGAAGTCAACCTGCATATTTTAGTAAGAACAAGAAGTCATTTTATTTTGTAATAGGGATGGGATTGCGATAAACATTTTTAAGAAAATAACCTACAATAATTCAATTTCTGGTCAATTTAGATCCATTTGCGTGCTTTTAATGAAACCAAACTGAGTGCAGAGGAATCTAAACCTGAAATATCTCAGCCTTCGAAAAGTATCCCAATTAACTCGCAATCAGGGGCTGAAGCTACCATAAGTAATGAAGACAGTGAAGAAGACAATTAAGGAATTGAAATGACGCCTTTTTAATATTAATAGGATAATATATTGTTGAGCTTTTAGTCTCATATTGTTCCCCTCCCTTGGTTTACAGCCTGGTACTTTTATCCAAAACTGGTTTGATGTGGGAATTATCACTTATTTAGGATCTGTTGATAGCTACTATGTACTTTTGTTTGTGAATTTGCAATTTTTTTAATTTAATTTCCCTTACATGCAATGTAATAATATATGATAAATCAAAAGACTGAATCTAATGGTGATGTAGAAATGTAAATGTGGTATGCTAAAATCAATTGTTTTAACTACTCACAATTTCATTCACCTCTCTAATATTGTATGTAATATAATTGATATTATAGGTATCTGTAACCTGTAATTAATTCTTTAACCCCTCCTCTAACCTAAAATTCCAAGTTTGAATCGAGTGTTATCGGGATATTTCATGAATAACAAAAAGTATGTATTCGTAATATTCTATTTAAATGTAAAATATAAATTATTATAAACCACCCAAGTTGCCAAAATTGTTGTTAACAACTAACGACGTTGTTTTAAATGTAATAATAATGGAACGGTAAATATGATAAATGTACATTCAACATATAATAAAATATTTTAATACCTCACTCACAATCAAAGATTGGACATTGGTTTTACTTGATATAACAAATGATAACAGGCATGACTTTGAAAAATCTTCAATTCTATTAGAAGTGAACATGCACAGACACTATTAAAGAATACCTAGTAATAAATTTGCAAATATTGTCATTACAAGCACTCACTAATTAATATAATTAGTTATGTTCACTTTCCTTTTCCTTATCCCTAGATTGATTTAGAACTGCATCTTGATATTCTTCTGAGTCACTATAATGTTCCTCTAGTCCTTCAGATGGTAAGTTGTCGTTTTTTGATAGTTGTTTGTATATGGACATAGCCTGTATGCATGATTTTAATTGCATTAAATTACAGTGCTTCACATATAAAGTAAAGATCGTATTGAAGTTTACAGTTTGGATCTAGTTACAAACCTGAGTGACCATGCCAGGCACATTTGAAATATCCGAAGGGAGCAATACTGTGTTTGACTTCTTGGCCAACTGCTGAAACGCTAATACATATTGCTCAGCAATTATTAATGAACCTGCATTACGTCCGTCTTCTGTCCCCAAAGCTTTACCAATTTGCTCCAGACTTTTGGCACGCGCCGCAGCTTTCGCTAACAATGCATTAGCTTCTCCTTTTGCATAATTTATTTTCTCTTGCATTTCAGCCTCCGAGGCTAAAATACGAGCGGTTTTTTGTCCTTCGGCAACATTTATGTTCGATTCTCGAATTCCTTCAGATTCAAGGATCTGAGCTCTCTTCTTCCGCTCAGCTTCTACTTGCATCTGCATTGCTTCTTGAACTCTGGTTGGTAGTTTGATATCACCTAATTAAAAGAAAAAATTCATGAAATGAAGCTGAATTTCCTAAATCTTTACCTTGCAGTTATTTCATCCAAAAGCTCTCATTATTTATTAGAGTACTTAAACTGATCTTCAAATCAGAATGGTTACTCAAATTTTGTCTTACGAATTTCATAACGAAGGCAAGCTAGACCCCAAGCATCAGCAGCTTTGTTGATCACTGCAACAATGCTAATATTCAGACTTTCTCTCTCACGAAAAATTGTATCCAATGCAATTTTTCCTAACTCAGACCTGTAATATTAACAGATGATTCATTTTAATTAACAATAATGAATACTTGTCGTCAGAAACTTTTAGTTTTGGATATTATACCAAATAATATTATTTAAGGTATATACCTCATTGTTGTTTGAGCTAACTGAGTGATGGCAAATTCGGGATCTATGTTAAAACCATATTAGTACCATGAAATAGTAAACCAGGACAAATAAATAAATATGAACCAAAAAATGTGTACATAAAAATTATAAAATTCATCTGTTGCAACAAACAAGAATACTAATAATGTGAGTAAACGATTGTGCTTTAAAGAAAAAAAAATTGACCTTCGACTCCATAGCTTGCCCTGTACGGGTCAACGATGCGAAGATATAAGACACCATCGAGACTTAACGTAACATTGTCTACAGAATCAGATATTCATAGACAATTCATTTTGAAAAATATCAAGTTTTATAATGTAATATGTATAATGCAAACAACACCTACCTTTAGTTATGGCGGATTGTTTCGGGATATCAATCGCTATTTCCTTTAAGCTATTGACATACTTTATTCGGTCAATTATAGGAATAAGAAAATTTAAACCAGGTTCTAAGATCCGATGAAACTTTCCCATTCTTTCAATAATCCAAGCTTCCTGCTGAGGAACAAACATTATTAGCGTATTCATAGGAGTTGATGCCTTGTTTCTCTGCTGCTGTCGATGAACATTTATCTGTCAAAAAATAGACAAAAATACATTTTATGTTTTAAAGATTGAATTTAACAATTGAACATTATTTTGTTAAGAAATCACCAGTAGAATCTTTACCAGAGCTGACGAATAAAACAGCGACTTTTCCCCTGTGGGGACCAAAGGATTTACATTTTTGGCAATGCGAAGAATAGACATTGACCGATGCATTTCAGCTTTTAGTCCTTTAAGACCCCTAGTTAGTCCAACCAAACTACATATTTAACTTAGTAATTTAAATTTGAATCAAAATAGATTACAACAGAATAAGTATACCGTATACCTGTTCTTCCTACGAATAAAATGACGAGAGCTTATTAGCTGATGTAATGTAATCTACTTAACCACAAGCCAAAACTGAAACTATCCAGCCAGTCCGTGAGTGAGTCCAGTAGCCAGTAATCCAATGAACTGAACTTTTATCAACCAAGACAGGCAAATAATACCAATTAATCTCAACCTCAACTAGACTTTTATATTAACTATACTACGTGTAAGGCTACCCAGGTGGTTAGATTGGCGTGTCAAACGTCAACTATTACGCAAAATGTCTCTCTCTCAAAAACTTATATTTTTTGAGTCGGCTAATCTCATCCTCATCTCACTAATCCGATCGACAGAAGAGTGTTATTGAGTGTGCATTGTGCAATGCACAGCATTATTTGCATTGGAATTCAGCAGAATCCAGTGCAAGTGCAGTACATTTATTATACCAGAAGAACCAAAATTACCGTCTTTGAAAATTCATGCGAAATATTAGCCATGTGACACAACTATCCCATCCAATATGCAGACTCTGCATCCAATCTTGACAAAAAAGTGTAGAAATGGAACTTTGCACAACGATTATAGAATGCGCGTTTTGTTTTATAAGACCGTCACCTGCTCCGTTACAAATAGTCAATCCGCGGCGTATTTGAAGCGGAGAAGTAAATTGGAAGAAGTTGAACTAAAAATCCGAATTTTTCAAAATTCCAAGTTGTTACATCGTCAGGTTAGTCTTTTAAATTTAATTTAATGAAGTAGATTAATGATTTTTCAATTTATAAAAAATCGTTTTCGGTTTTCTCATTTACTTCTTCATAATAAATTCCGTTCCCCATTCTCAAGTTACGTCACAGTCTCAGGGTACAACGTACAAGATGGAAAGTCAATATTAATCCAAATCCAGACCAGGTCCAAACTCCAATCAAAAGTGCCTACTACTGCAGGCAGAGAGCTCAAAAAATTATATTCTGAAATATTTGCAAAAATCATATATTCAACATTTGTAAAAAATTTTTTTTTATTATTTAGGTTTTGTAACTTTAAATTGAATGTTAAAAATATCCTGACCTATATAACCACGTTCAACGTTGGGTCGTGGTCGTGGACTGGGAATTCTGCTGCCAGTTGTAGTCGTTTTTGGTTTGGTTTCAAAGCCAATCTTATTTACTACAAGATTACTTGCCATTCGATTATCGTGGTTTTTATATTTATCATTTATATTTTCAATATTCCAATCGTAAATTCAAATTCATTTTGATCAATTATTTTTATTTTTTTTAACTTTTTATCAATTTTTAAGCCAACAACTGTGCGTTGGGTTGGAGTTTACTTGATTTTTGCATTTTGTTTGTCCGGTACTCGGTACTTATTGAAATGCAAACTGTAATCCAAATCCAATGAAGTGTCCCCTTATTGTCATAAATGTCCTGAGTCCTGCCTTGGTTGTTCGTCAATAATGTAAATGTAAATTATAAGTGTTCAATAATTAATTAAATTATGCTTATAATTTGGAACAGATAACAATCATCCCATAAGTGCAGAAGTTCAGGTGGAGAATAGCCAACTGGTTTTTTATTGCATTTTCAAATTAAAATGATGATCTTTTCTTCTAAGCTGATGGTGTTGAACGGAAAGTTCGGAGCTTCTTGTCTACAACTTCTGGTATACATATATCTCACAGTTCATAAAATTGAATTAGACTACTACCAAACTACCAAATACCAAACTACTGCATTTACCTATTGATATTATGTTTTATTGATTGACAACTTAGTTTATCCCTTTATTTTATATATAATATGGTGATCATTTAATTGCATCATGACCCAATTAACCCATGTAGATTTCTCAACATTTTAACAGTTTAATGTGAAATATATTTTGTTGAAATGAGATTAGAGATCATTGTACTATGGCAGGGCATTTTAATTTTATAATATACCTAATGCTGATCATTGTGTTAGACTCGAAATGCTGCCACTGCTGCTGCTCCGGCTGCTTCATCATCTGCTCGAATGAAGCAGTTTGCGGTATATCGATGGGATCCAGATAAGAAGGGAGATAAGCCTCACTTGCAAACTTACGAGGTGGACCTAAACGCATGTGGACCTATGATTTTGGATGCACTTATTAAAATAAAAAATGAAATCGATCCAACACTTACTTTCCGTCGTTCTTGTCGTGAAGGTATCTGTGGCTCTTGTGCAATGAACATTGGCGGTATCAACACCCTAGCTTGCATCAGGTACTATAAAACGTATATGCAACGCAGCTTCGATAATATATGCTAATAGTTAACTGATTGTTGATATTAATTACTTTTAATAGCAAAATTGATACAAACACGAGCAAGGCAACAAAAGTTTATCCACTGCCACATATGTACGTAATTAAAGATTTGGTTCCCGATATGAACAACTTTTACACCCAGTATAAAGCCATCCAACCATGGCTTCAACGGAATGATAATGCAAAGCCGGGCTCTGCACAACTTCTTCAAAGTGTGGATGATAGGAAGAAATTGGTATTTCATTGTTTCATTCATTAAAAAATTAAAAAACAATAAGTCATGATTATGGCCAGTTAATTTTCAAAGATATAAATGTTCATTACATTAATAATTACAGGATGGTTTGTACGAGTGTATTCTCTGTGCTTGCTGTAGCACTTCTTGCCCTTCTTATTGGTGGAATGGAGATAAATATTTAGGTCCTGCTGTCCTTATGCAAGCATATAGATGGATCATAGATTCTCGAGATGAAAGTTCTAAGGCTCGTCTGGATAAGCTCAGGGATCCGTTTTCAGTTTTTCGATGTCATACAATTATGAATTGTACGAAAACTTGCCCAAAGGTACATTTAGAAACCATTATTTTGCATCATAATTTTTTGTTTTTTAATACTTTGTTACTTCACTTGTAAATCTATTGTAAAATAACTTGGTTAACTAATCCAATTTGGTTTTTCAGGGATTAAATCCCGGTAAGGCTATTGCTGAAATCAAGAAGCTGCTTGCTGGTATTGCTAAAAAAGAAGCTCCTGGCTTGAATGATTCGGTAAAGCTAGTAACGAAATAACTTATAACAAACCCAAATTAGTCATTCGGAAGGAAAGTTTTAATATGCGTACAAACATCTGGAATGTGTAATTGTCGAGTATTTATTATGTATGACGTAATAGAAATATGTTAGAATCAACCAGTGTCTCAAGGGATAAATTTAATGTTCATGTATATGAATTGTACGCAATAATAATATTAATTGTATACTACGAACCGTGGATATTATTATCATTGAGTAGATGCTGTTAGGCACTCATAGTTTAACTTTTTGCATTCGACAATTTTGAATGAAATTGATTTGCCATTTTAGTGAAACCCTATAAGGCATTTACAAAACATAGGTTTAGCTTTGGAAGAAGAAGTTTTTGGCTTTAGTTTTTCCTCCATATAATTCACCTGAGGTAAATGGAATGATTTGTTTCGGGTATTTAGTATTGGTTTACGATGACGGCTGAATATGTTTATTTGCTATATCATTTTTAGGATATAAAGTGAACACGACACGAGTACACAAATAATTGATATCGTAATTATATATTTTTTAGCAAGATAGCAGCGTGAAAGTAGATAAAATAGATGCTATAAATATGTATCTTCTAATTTTCAAAAAAGTGCTTCACGAGGAGTATCTCGATGAGAATAAAAACGTATTGCTCATTCATTATCAGTATCAGCGACGATAGAATTTGGTATTTTACGGGTTTAGCTATTTCTCAACAACACAAAGTGTTTGCATTCCTTATTACTCTTATCTTGAGAAATGTTGAAAGGTCGGGTCACAGGAGTGAAAGAAAATAGTGTAGTAGTGTAATTGGATTTAT
>JABASH010003069.1:0-17718 GCA_019776445.1 Tomocerus maximus | reverse complement strand
CTTTTATTGTAGTACTTACTTTTATTGTAGTAGTATCATGGGGTATCTATATTTTAACCCTGAACACGAAATTATGCGTCTTTAATAGGTAGTAGGTAGTTAATGTTTATGTCTATATACAGCGTGTAAAATTAAACGGATGTCAATAGAACTATTACTTTGTTTGTCGTGTCTGGTAATTATAACTAAAACTATACGTTTCTTTTGATCTAATAGTTACTAATAATGTCATTGACATTGACATATTCAAATGTTTACATGCAATAATATGTTCACATTTCATGTCTGTAGGCAGGATGTGACGTAATATAGGTGTAACGTTACAATTTTAATTTGGTATGTGTGTGCGTAGAAATATACGATAGTTGGTACCTGACGCCTACATGAATGGCTTGACATTGATTTGAAAAATAAAAATTAAAAGTTTACACTGTCGCACAGCAAATATGCCATGTAATATACATTTGTTTACCAAACTGTGTTTATGTAATGTTATAAATGCGTATGTCATAAGTACTGTATATACTTATACTGTATGTATAGTACACGATATTATATACACCTTTCATTCATTAATAACGGCGGTAGTGCGTTCTTGGAAAAAATAATAATAAACCTGTTTTATGATTCTTTCAGTTATCTAAAAGAATTTCGAGTGGAACAGTGTACGCTATTTCCTCAACATAAATGTACACAACATCGGCCATTTACATGCTTTAACTGGCATTTCCCAAATCAAAGAAGAAGACGACCGGTAAGAAAACGCGATGGGACTTTTAATTATTCGCCAGATAATTATTGTGTGAAGTTTGATGAAACTGGTGGGACATGTGAAAATGGAGATGAGTAAGTTTATTATCATCATTATTAAAATAAAATATTTACTACTTTTTATCCTTGACTTGACTCTTTATTGACATTTTGGTCTTATTTTGAGACCATTACATAAATATTAACTAAGTATTCTCAAAAATTCTGAATACTGGCCATGTGAATATGATTCATTGCACAAATATAGCAGGCATTTAAAGTTTTGGAAATAAATTCATGTATTTTATTGTTCTCAATTTCTCATAATTAAATATAAAGAAATCTCACTAACCTATGGAAAAAATGCGTGCTATTGCGTACATAACGTTATATTATGTACATATTAATTATTTTGAAATTGAAAATAATTTTACTGTGTGCACGCCGCAGGCTATGAATTAGTATTTAAAAACGATTACCAATTTCAGGGAAGTTAATAAATATCCAAATGTGGTAACAGCTATTGTGTGAATCTATCAGTTTAAACTTTGAATTGGAATGTGTTTAATTTAAATTTTTGTATAAGAATACATTGCAATGATTTAATAGGCTTCATTGCCCTTTCTATTTAGGTTTCGTTTATCTTTTTTATCAAATTATCAATTAAGATTAACGTTGATATGTAATGACCTTATTTTTAATATGAATGATTTTTTTGTTTTAGTTGTCCGTTACTACATCGAACAGCTGGGGATACGGAACGACGATATCACTTGCGTTATTATAAAACTTGTATGTGTGTATATGAAACGGACAGTAGAGGATTTTGCTCTAAAAACGGAGTTCATTGTGCCTTTGCTCATGGCGAACGTGACAAAAGGCCTCCTGTGTATGACATTCGGGAATTACAGGTAAAAATTAATTTATCAGGCAATGTTACATTGTAAGCGTATCAGCGATTACTAAATATTTTAATATGAAATTGTAATTGGGCAGAATCAAGAGCCAGTAGATGAAAATTTAACTAATGGTCCTAATCAATTAGATAAAGAAAGGGCTCCTCCGCCAGAAGATCCGAAATGGCAAGGTTGGTATAAATTATGTTAATACAGATAATATAATTAAAATTGATGTCTGAGCGTATCAAGAGTAAGAAGCAATTAATCATGTTTTGGGGTTTGTAGATGCAAATTACGTTTTAGTGCATTATAAAACGGAGGCGTGTAAAAAACCGCCAAGACTTTGTAGACAGGGATATGCATGCCCTCATTATCATAATATGAGAGATCGTAGACGTTCTCCCAAAAAATTCAAGTATCGTTCTACACCGTGTCCTAATGTTAAACATGGAGATGAGTGGGGTGAACCTACTCTCTGTGATGATGGCGATGAATGTCCTTACTGTCACACTAGGACCGAGCAGCAATTTCATCCCGAGATTTATAAATCATCTAAGGTACTTTTACGAACATTATATTTCCACATGAATCAATCAACCTTTTGTTGTGTCATTTATGATTGTTCTGATTCGAGCCTACAGCACTCGCACGTTTATTTAATCGAAATGTTTGTAGTCAGATAACTGACTTACTTTTAGTAGCTGCTACTAATATATAAAGTAGAAAGTAATGTATAATTTAGTCTTTGCTCTGCGTCGTGCATATCCCTTAATTGGTTTCTTGGTTCATTTTGACAAGGTTTCCCAAACCATATAAAATTTTTAACTGGGATTTGATTACATTTACTAAAAGACAAAGTCTGTAGTAAGGACTCCTATTTAAAAATGGTTTCCTCATAATTTAAGTATTTATGGATGCAATGCAGCTATAAGGGTTTTTGGCGCTTAAAGAATTAATTCAAATCAAACTAATTTATTTCTCTTAGAATATTGTCAATTTTCATCGAATTGGTGTCACTAGTACATAATCGACTGTGATCATTAAAGACTCAGTTATTATATAAACTAATCAATATAGGACATTAACATGATTAAATTAACCATCCAGTCCTTATGTAATTAACCGCCGGGCTAAGCTTATTTGGATAGTTTTTAGTTTATGCTTAGCCTATTCTTCTAAGCCTTTTAGTTATGCGAATAATGATGTAATGTAAACTAAAAGTTGTTGTTATTGCTTGTCACATGCAAACTTACTAATTCTAGCAAGTAAGTTACTAAAAGACATTAATCATATTTTGGATATTTGACTATGTTTCAGTGTCACGACGCATTACCTTCTCTGTCTGTATTGCAGTGTCACGACATGTCTGTAACAGCAGTGTGTCCTCGTGGTGCATTTTGCGCATTTGCTCATGCGGATCAAGAAATGCAAATTAATCGGAATTTGCCTTCGGATTCTTTTGCTGACATATTATCTAATGTATTACCGGCAATGAATAGCACATCAATTAGTGGACTAACGAAAACTGGACAGATGCAAATGTCGACTCAGTTCCAACAAGCCATGTCTGAAAGCATCAATAATAATAACAACGTAAACAATGTTATGATGATGGGGTCGCAGTCGAATAGCGGCCTCACCAGTACAGCAAATAATAACAACAACGGCGGTTTGGAGCATTTCTTGGGCATGCACAATGTCGGTGGAGGGTCTGGTTCAGGAAGTGGCACTGTGAGCGTGGCAGATCACTACTCTACATCACCGGAGCAGTTTCATTCGCATTTCGGAGGATCAAGCACAAGTGCTGCTTCTAATTCATCATCCAGTACTGTTATTGGAGTTCCTTTTGGAGCACAAAGTTTTGCCAGTGCTGTGTCATCTTATAGCAATGCAGCCAGTGGCTCAGTAATTGGTAATGGAATTGGTCAGTCGACAAATCACGGAGGAAAGTTTTTCGAAGATCAACCCAAGACTCTAGGTGGCAATGAAAAGAATGAAGAACTTATGAATGGCCCTATATCGTCTAATAATTATCAGAAGAATACAATGATGGGAATGGGAGTTAATAAATTACCTTTTGATAACCTGGATGAATTTTTAACATTTGGAGAAAATATGAGTTATAGTCTTTTCCCTTCTAGCAGTAAGTACCATTTATACCTATTGTAAATATTATAAAGCTGTCCAGTTTAATTTCTATACTGAACTGGAACACGAAGCCGTTTTTCGGGCTCTAACTAATTTCAATGATGAACTGTTTACAGAACTAAGAGAAAGCGATTTGAGTAGAGACGATTCCCCTAACACGATAGACAAGGAATTAGAGACGGATCATTTTTCTGGAGGTAAGAAGACTGTCTATAAAATATCTATGTACTTTTATTTATTTGGAAATGAATATTAAAACACTTTTGAAATGTTTTCTGCAGTTAGTTCAAAACCAGTTAGCATTCCGGGATCAGCCCCGTTTTTTAATCGGGAAAGGTTCCCCAGTGGATCTTCGCCCCATCTGACCAACAGTTATAACCCATTAGGCATATTTAATAAACACGATGGCATAGAACATGTAAGTACTATTTATAATAAATAACCGCGTTTAATTGTTATTTTACGATTAATTTTATCCCTTTTTTGCTATCACGAAGCCAGTTTATTTAAGCGCAAATACTTTAAATGGAAGAAGGGTTACTTATATAATTATTTGCTTTATTTTTGCAGACAACAGCAGATGACCTTAGGAATAATACAATGAATTACTTTGACTTTTCACCACGTCAAAATAGTACAATAGCGACAATGTCACCTAGACCGACATCGAGTAGCAATGGTTTAATTGGAGGCAATGGAAATATAGCCATGGGGCCGCATGGACCTGTTGGATCGTCACAATTAGTAACAAATGAAATATCAACAAATTCTAGAAATGGGGCAATTCCTAATGTAATTGGTCGTTCGGATTTGGCCTATCTATCTGTACAAACTCTACATATGTTTGCCGATGCGTTTAGAGCACAATTGGATGTTATTAATAAGGCCTTAACTTCTTATAAGCCTGAGTCTCCTCATTATGCGTGTTTACAGTGCAAAAATAAAGGTACGTTTCCCATTCACCATTATGTAATAATTATAACCTTTGGAGATTGAGTGTGAAGATCATCTGTAATGACAAATTTTGTGTTTATGCAGATGCTAGCAGAACAGTTGTGCTAGTTCCGTGTGACCATCAGGCGTTGTGTGAAATGTGTGCCCAAACCGTAAATTTTTGCCCGTTATGCCGTACTGCAATTAGGAACAGAAAGCAAGCATCTATAATGGACTTGGAACTCTGACCTTTAGTAAAATCAATATTTTCACCGCTAATTCAACGTCTAAATTTACTATTAACAAATTGTTAAGCAATTAAAAGGATTCTGAAACAAATACGGACTTCAATTCCATCATGGCTTCTTGGACTAGATCATAACCAACCAATAAATGGGGTTGCAACCCGGTAGCAGATAAATCACGAACTGTGACAAACCTGCCTATCAGTCAATACCTACATCTGCTTTTTAAGAAAACGTGTTTAAACGAAGAACTAATCCAACTACAGCGACCGCTAACAGCAATTAAAGTGAAATGACCCTTCTAATTTGTTATTCTTTGTAAGAATTAACGGAATACTCGTTTCAACTGTAAGCAGACATTTTATGAAATTACTCCTAACATCTTCGTTGAGGTGTCGATTTTTCACATACCTACACTTGCTATAAGATAATTTTGCAATTTTGATTATTTTTCCGTACCTCCCCCTAACTTTTATAGAAAATGATAATCATTTTCAGGATGTTTTAAATAAGCAAAAGTAATTGTTATGTTCACATATAAAATTATATCTGCGCATGTGTAAAAAATACTAAATCATGTAAAATGAAGTAAATACCCCTCGAGTATAATTATATTGCATGTTTTGATAAACAGTTACCGCAGTTTTCGTCTTTTCTATTCTGTGCAAGCAATGCAGACATATTCATGCAAAGAATTATCATAGCATAGCCATGTAAACTATAGCCACTGATAACCAGCTAATAATCTGGTCCCAGAAACTCGAAACATCCAGTGTTTGTCTCTTACAGTACATATGTCAATATTGTCAATATGATTCAGATCCTCCAAAAAGTATGTAGGGCTACAAATAAGAATTCACGTATGCTGTATTGAAAAGCGTTGGATTTTTAGGTTGTCCAGGAATAAAATAATTATCCTTTGCCTAACTCGATACACCATCATACAAGTGTTCGATCGAACTCGCGTCTTGTCTTAAATCTTATTTTTTCCATCTATTTATTTGATTGGTTATTTGGTAAACTTGTTTTGTCATCACAGTACTGCCAAAGCAATTGTGTAATCCAATAAACGACGGTGGTTTTTTTACTAGAAAGAGACTTGCCTATCTATTATGTAAATTTATTGAGAAATATTCATATGACTAATAGACTCCCAATGACGTAATAATATTATTACATTGTCATTTATATTTTGTCCCTCTAAACATCACTAATAATTTTCCCAATGTTACGGAACCCTGTTGTGTGTAAATCTCGGCGAATACGAATAGTACCAGAATTGTTCATAGACTTTGTCAGTGGAGATGAATCCAAATGTACAAATAAATGTGTAGTCTCGTCTTGTTAACATTAAATTAGTACGACTATGACGCATATGTTAACTAAATAAGTAATGTTTTTCCTTCTCTGTG
The DNA here is from genome assembly GCA_019776445.1 of Tomocerus maximus. Taxonomy (NCBI): domain Eukaryota; kingdom Metazoa; phylum Arthropoda; class Collembola; order Entomobryomorpha; family Tomoceridae; genus Tomocerus; species Tomocerus maximus. The sequence goes on along the minus strand of JABASH010003069.1, from coordinate 11,331 downwards.
GTCACCAAACGAATTTTAGAAAACATTTTGTGCGGAACCCTGAATACATTTATATTTAGACTTTCAAAGCTGAAGTGGACGCATGAAATGTCTTTGAATTTAGTACATACAGCATTTATATGGTTTATTTTCTAAAAATGAAAATAATAAGGAAGGTTAACAGAAGAGAATCGTACCTAACTCGAGATTTTTAACGAAGCTTGATATTTTGGCTAGGAAGTCCAAAAATAAGCATGTTTCAAATTCAAACTATAATTTAGTTAATCATTTTATTTTTTTCAAAGAATTTTAAAACTGCATTATGTGCGTCACTATTTCATTATTGCTCTTCTATATCTTATTTGCTCTGGCTGAAGTTGTAGCAGAAAAGCTGGTGGTCAAATAAAGTTTAATTAAAAATTGAGCTCATTCATTCGTTGAAACATGATCAGAGTCTAGAGTTATCTGTTTTATGTCGCAGTAGTAGTAAGATTATAGATTCACATTACAAATACCAAACTGGACCGTAAAAATGGGCAGTTAAGATCGATAGGATAGATAGAGAAAGTCACTTTTCTCTTTCTAAGTATGTAATGTACCCACCCCAATTAACTTCATCTACATATGCTTGAGTATGTCTAATAATCTATTTCTTCAAACAAATTTTAATTTAGTGACAAGGACAAGACTAACTTGCACAAGAATATGTCATTTGCAAATAAAATGTTCAGTGTTACTGCAATATGGGTTTGCATAGAAAAAACGAATTTTTCTAATTAATGCGCTATAGAACAGAACTTGCTCTCCCATTAGTTTATAAGTGGAAACTGGGTAAAATTTGCTAAAAGTATGACTCATTAAGAACTGGTTGATATAAATAGCAAGCTTTTCTCTTCAGTGAAAGCTGACAATAAAGGTGTTACTGTGCAAGGGAAAACAACTTTCTCCAAAATTAGTTTATTCTTTTTTAATAATTGACTCGCTATGTATATAGTCAATGTTTTAATTACTGATACTTTTTCAACTGTATACCACTAGCAAATGTCATCGTATAACCACCTACTATCCCTCGCAGTAATGGGAATATAGGGCTACGCAGCCATTTTATAAACACCATCAATCATTCCCGATTTCAGCTAATTCCTCCCTAAATGACTAAAAATGGCAGGAATCTCAATCGGAAAGTTGGAGCTACAAAATTACTTTTCGCTTGGTGCACCGCACAAGACTATGATGGAAAACGGAATCAATTTTTCAAGTCCCCCAAATATCCAGATGTTAATCGACTTTTGCACAGTTTAACAGGAAACTACTTGAAGGAGAACTTGACGGGTTTCTTTGCAATAATCCCTACATTTTAGGGAAAAGACAAGTGTCACGATATGATTGTGACTATAAATATGACATAAATATTAAATATTAGCAACAACCTTGTATTGTAAGCCAAAAGTTTGTTTGTAAATTCTCTGTATAGTACATAATTCATTAAGTATCATTGCAAAAGTGAAAATTTGCATTTCGGCCTACAGCTGCTTTATGCTTGTTTAGTAGAATATTATTATAATTTGTTGTGATATCTCTGATTTTATATTATCGCTCACTTTGTATTGAATTAAATCAATGGGCAATTAAAAGTTACTTTCCCCTGTTTCATACGTATCTACCCTTGCTTAATTGTACATATAATACATATCATTTCAGTATAAGTACAGCCTGTACTGTACAGATTAAATAAGAGCAGACTCATTATATTCGATATTCGTCATAATAACTGGTCCGTTGGTCCACACATTATTCTCTCATGATCAAAATTAAATGGCATACATTAATCTCATCTCAAAATCTCAAAGCGAGTCGGGTCATAAAGTTGAAGTTTTTAAATCTCATTAAATATCAGTCTCATGTCTCATCTCTCACACACACACACATGTATGTACTGTACTTGTACACATAGTAGTCAGTAGTAGGTAGTAGTCAATAATAAATCTCTAGTCACTCACAAAAAACTCACAAACAGTCTACAACAGTCATCAGTTCGATTAGCTCGTACATCTAGTGAATCTGTAAGTTGCGTGTCCGTTAGGCGGTAATTTTCAGTTTCAAAGGATAATAATAATCTGTCAGCCAGTCTCTATTTCTAGTTTTGGTTGTGCCTTGTGCCGTACCGCAACAGAAGTCATCTACCCAGATCCAAATCCAGAGAAAGAAAACAGAAGGGAACCGGAAGTCAGACAGAAGATTTTAGGATCAAATCAAGCTAGCGTCTCTGACCGCTAATCTATGTTCATTGAGTCAAATAGATTTTGTTATTAAGTTATTATTCATTATTCACCAACTACATGCTACATTTGTTTATGTTTCTACCAACAATCAAGAAATTCAAAAGGAAATCTTGAATGTATGGAATGGACATGAAACTGATAGATTTTTAGAGGAGTTCCCTGAAATTCGATTTTGCTGTCACTAATCATTTCTGAACTATGTAAGCACACAGCTTTATATTACAGATTATTTTACTTATTATAGCTTAGCACATAGTGTCTGTAATGAAATGTAATGTCAAATGAAATATGTATAGTATAGAAAACTAAAATTCATTGTTATGCTATGCATATGTGGCAATTTTTATATTCATTTTATGACTTTTTTAAAGGCCTCGGTACAGGATCTCAAGAAAAGTGTCAAAGGTGGAAGATGGATTACAGAGACGAGAATTTATGGAGTGCACAGATGACGAGGCATCAATTTTTGCAGAATCAGTTTCATACAGCAGGAAAGAAACAAATGCTGCAGTCGTTGCAAATCCTGAGTTAATTCCTCAGCCTTATCACTGCGGTAATTGGTTGCCCAAGTTTGTTTACCTCGATAGTGGTAGGAAGAAAGACGTCCCAGATGATGAAAGCAACGATGATACCGAAATCGAAATCAAAGGCCAACCAAACTTACTCGCAAAAAAGAAATTCATTTGTGAAAATTTAAGAGGTAATATCCCTTCAACCTTACAGTTCAATGCACTTGCAGTCTCAATTGAATATTTTATAAATATTTCAGTATTCAGAAATACAATTAAAACATTCGGACGAGAAAAACTGTTGAACATTCTTGTACGTTTTCCATACCTGTTTTGAGCAGTGCTGGGATTTTGTCAACTTTTTTGTACTTTGTCCAGTCCGGTGGACAAAACGGGCAAAAAGTCAGCCTAAAGTCCAACCAATCAAATTTTAAATAGTTTAAATAGTGAAATATTGCCTAAAACTAAAAAAAACATTAGTCTAGTAACAAGAGACTACAAAAAGACGCATTCTATTGATTTTTGATTGCAATTTTTAGGATGTTTGACTTGCTGTGACTATTGAAGTAAAGTATCAGCGTGCCCCAAAAGGGTATTTTGTCCCTTTTGTCCCCTTTGACGTTCATTTTGACCAGGTCATTTTGTCCGTTTGGTCCATTTTGTCCACTAGTGGTTTTAACCACGTCCCAACCCTGGTTTTGAGGAGTTTGATATGTCCAGTCTAAGTAGCATAATATGTACATTGTACAGTACGTCCACTCTGTCTGTATAGTGTTAGAGAAAGAAAAGGTTTTAATAACTTAGCAATTTAAAGTATTTTTACCGCTTTCATTTATTGTCCAGCCCAGTCTCATGTAAAGTCTTAAATGAAAACCTCAAAAGAATGGCCAATAAATTGTTTCCCGACACCGAAAGTATCAGTGTCAGTTAAATTGTACATGACTTTGCAAGGTTAAATATTTTTATGTAGGCTACTATATCCCCAAAGAGGAGGGAAAATATGGCATGCCTTATTGGGCAGCATTGGAGCAATCATCGGCCGAAACAAATGTCGGTGAAATACTTTTAGAAGAAATTGCTTTAGAAGGCTTAGATGGTATCACACTTCAAGGTAATACTGATAATACTATTTTTTACTGTTACCTTCTTTCGTTTTAGTTAAATGCTTGTTTATAATTCCATTTCCAATAATCGTTTTTTACATTTCAGCATTGTGGGAAAGATTGAAGGCTCGTTTTCGTAGAAGTGAAATTTGTCTTAATTCGCAAAATTATTTTTGGGAAGTTATTAGAAAAATTCCTTGTATCATTTTCTATCAATTGTCGGAAGCTAGGAATAATCTACAGCCACTCTATAGAGAAAACTACTTAGATGAGCGTGGAAATCCTTTCCAACCGGTATGCTATAATATCTTATGTTCTAGGACTTTCTCAATCTAGGAATAATTTTGCTAAATGTTTTTTTCTAAATTATTTAAGGCGTGGGCTCCTGAAGAAATCTACTCGTATGAGCCTATAGTTGACAAGAAGAAAAAAGTCAGAGGTTCTTGTTCCATGTATAAAAAGCGGAAATGTAAATCCAAATATTTTTCTGCAAAGACATTTGAAGAAATTTTAAAGTAATTGTTATTTTTTGTGAATGTTAATGTAATTAACAAATGTTATTGTCAGCCCATTTAATGCATTATAACTATTTCCTATTGAAAAATATCAAAAAATCTTACTTTCTAATTTATTCTGTAGATTTGGTAATCGAATGGTAATGGTAGCTCCACAACATGTCCGAGAAAATGCATTATGTGTGGAAGATCACGAAGAAGAGTATCCTTTAACAGTGGCCCAGTACTGTATGCTTGAAAGAATTGGAAGGTAATGTTTTTCACAAAAAAAATAATGTTATTGACCTGACAGGGATTTTTAGTTGATTCTCTATCAATCCATAGAGCTAGGCGTGAGGGTGAGCAAACTAAAGGAAATGTCAGTCTAACTGCAATGAAACTAGAAAATAAATCTTCATTTCATTACCGACGAGATTTGTTAGAACTTGGAGTCATCACTCGACAGGTACAACCAACAATATAGATAGAAAGTAATAATTTTGGAATTTTATCGTTGTGTAAAATGTTTGCTTTCAGACATATGCAATGAAATTCGCTAGCAGTCGCACTACATCATGGATATCTGTTTTTCATCTTCCGCGATATTTTACACCTTTTGAAACAGTTCCAGTTAAAAATGTTAAAAGAGTGATTCTAGAACTTCGTACTAATCCTAGACATTTTGAAGAGTACTCTAATGTTCTGAAAAATTATGGAAAGCAAACTATGAAGTTCATTATTGATCCATTGATATCTCACATTTTGCAAGTTAAGGTAATCAATTGAAAAAATTGGTTAATAGGTATGTGCTATACTTATATTCGTGATATTCTTTTAATTCGCTTTTTTGTTCAACAATATTAAAATAGGAAGATTCTCAAGCCACACTTTTTCCACAACTGTATGAAAATGTCAAGGCAGAATCTAAAAAAGCGATTTTCAGGAAAAGAATGATCAAGATTGTTTCTTTAAGCGAGGCTCAAGTAAGCGAAGGTGAAATCGATATACTGCTTAGGGAAATCCAGGAAAATCATGTTCCAAAAAATGAAAGAATTGTCGAAGAATACGACGAAGAAAATGATCAAGACTCAGATGGTAAATTATTACAGATATTTTAATTGCTTGGACTTAAAAAATTATACATGAAATTTTAAAAATTTATACTTTTCCCAGACAATGTTATCAGTGAGGATGAAACGATGTTGTACAAGCTCTTTGTGTATCTTCATGAGTCCGGCGGTTTAGGGGTGACTTTAGAAGAAGTTGCAGTATATTTTTCCATAGGAAAATTAGATGCCAGAACGGCTATAAGATCTGTTCAGAGAAAGAAATGTCTCAACTCGTATTGGGAAGGCAAAGGAAAAACTAAATGCCGAAGGTAGTTTCCATCTATGTGAATTTTTATGACGTATTACAGCTTGTTCAATAAATATCCATTTTCATTGAAATTATTTACTTTATAATATTTATCATTGATGATTTCTATTTTTAAAGGTACTTTTTGTCCAAATTTGCTCATGTGAATCAACAATTATGTGACGCCGCAAGTGCCAGTGTAGTCCCTGCAAGCACAAGCAGTGAACGTTCAACCACCCTACCAAAATCTGTGTCAAAATTGCTTGGGCAAGATGATAATGAGCCTGAAATAAATGCAAACTTTGTTGTCATAAATCTGCAGGATAGGGACAATAATCAATTCAATACTGAAACTGTAGACTCATACACCTTTGATGAGACAGGTACTCCAATAAACATGACCCGGGAAGCTGAAGAAATGGATGAGACACCTGTTCGGTCTACGTTACATGTAAACATTGGAAACACAATTAGAGGAAATATTGCCGTATGCAAAAAGGAAATTATGATAAATGATGGATTTGTGCCAAATGATACCCAGTCAGAAAACGATGAAATTTGTCCCGGAGAAACATTTGAAATTGTGACTGAATCGATGGAAATACAGAATTTACATGACCGTCCTGAATTAGACTCGTTCAATGGAATTGCATTGCATTCTCAAGTAATTGAGAGTGCAGGTGAAAATACGGGTTTTTTGAAAGCAATTCCGATTTCCATTGATAAACCGTCTGAAGCTCCAATGCCATTTTTGGGGCAAGTAGAGAACGCACCAAAAATTGTGAAAGGGAAAAAACGACGAGCAGATGCAGCTGAAAGTGTTGACAATGAGATATCTGTTCCTCCTCCTCCTAGGAAGAAAAAGGTTTGTTTGATTTATTTTATTTTAATTTATTTCCAGTTTTTCTAGATTGCTGATTGAGATTCTGTTTCACTTTCATAGCAAATGTATGATGAAATCGACAGAGCAGCCATTCAAAAACGAAAAAAGCAGTAAGTTGAGATTTTGATATATATTTTTTTTTTTAAATATCTCTAATTTATGTTCGCAGAATTGCATATTCCCCCAAATTTCTGACATGCAATTCTAATTCTCTACCACAGGCGTGTGGAATGGTCTGCTGAAGAAGATCACTGTATTCTTATAATATTTGTGGCTAGTGTAGTCTTCATTCCCAACTATGTACTTGGAAAAACGTTCGTGTTTAATGCACCTCAGATACGCGATTTACTTCATAAAAATATTAGGGTAAGATTATTAATCGACAGGAAGAATCCACTTCGAAATAATGACGGTATTAATTAATTGGTTTAGGATTCAGCAAATAAAACCCAAACTGCAGTTCGCCGACGACTACACTTCTTGATGAAACAAAGAAAATTTAACGCTCGTTACAGATATTACTTATCTGCTACATTTTCTGATGACAGGGTTTTTAAATTTGTGGTATTAATGCACACTGGTACACTATTAATTCATGTAACGTTGAAGACTAACCGTGAGACCTAATTTTTGTTTTCGATAAAAGGAACGCCATATAAATCAGTTCAAAAAACCGGGACGAGGATTTCTAGAAATTTCTGTATCAGCCCTATCCGCCGTATATACATACATCATGACTCATTTCGTCGGTATCAATGCTTTTAATGAAGAGGATGAAAATTTTATCGATGCACCTTCATTTGGCCAGTTAACAGCTTTGAGATCTTATCGAAGGTCAGAAATCAGTGAAGAATTCCTTAATGCTGAAGATGATTTGACAGGAGATAACGCTGAGGCCCCAAATGCAGACACAATTCGTCAAAAAGAACAAAAGAAAGAGTGGAGCTTAAAAATGTGTCAAATGAAAGCTAGGCAGATACATCCCAACCCTGAAGACTGCCTTCACACTATTAACTGTCTATTAAGCAATTATTTATCTTTGTATGAGAGTGAAGCGTGTGAAAAGATGGTGGGAAATGACAATCATGAGTGGGACAAGCCAATTAACCGCAAAAAAAGGAATCCTCGCATCTTGTCCCAAAGCACCAGTTATAATTCAGAAGAGGTTGGAGAGATACACTCATGGTATGTTATGTAATGCAACATGACACGGGCAAAATACATCGCTGGAAATTATGCCTTGAATCATTCAATTATAATTATTTTCAGATATTATAGTGTTTATGCTTTTAAATTTTTAGGCGTACTGACCGCAAAAAGACTTACTGGGAACGAAATATTGTGCTGGGAACAAATGAGCCCAGAAATATTTCAGAGATTCTTATCTGGCAAATCCGTACTGTCATTATTCGGATTCTGTTAACTGCTAAGCACGCCGCGTCGATTAAGAATTATCTTTCCAAACTTCCTGAATATTATCTGGATTATATTGTTTACTCTTTGAGGGAAATGGAAATAGCCAGTCATTCAAAAAGGGGGAAAAATGTTCGTTTGGCTTTACTGTGAGTACTCTACTTTCATATTTCAGCCTTTGTAATTCATAACTCCCTATTTCATGGTTAAAATAAAATGAATTAAATAATATTTTATGTAACAGAGCAACATTGTATAGGGGCCCGTACCCTAACGACTACTATATGGCACATTCACTCGATTCTAGATGTGCTCCTGGAGCCATGATATTAATGGATGACAGAACTCGGTGCGGAACATTTTTGTGCATAATCGAATGGATGATGAGAAATGTTGTAAGTCAACTTGTTATAATTCGTAGTTGTTATACTTTTAGCCTAATAATATTAGCAAATTAGAAACATCTCGCAAAATTATTCATTACATGTCATTACAATGTAACTTTTTATTTATTTTTCACAGTCCATGTTTCATTTCGAATATTCTGATGTTGTTGTTGGGGTCAAGGCAGATTGGAAGGACGTTTTCCAGCTTTTAATTTCGGAAGAATTTGTAAGAAAGTCTTGTTACATAGCGATTTATTTACAAATGCATAAATTTCTCAAACTTTTTTATTTAATTCATTTATTTTAATATTTATGACAAAGGGTTTCAAAATGTACATGAAAAAGTCTCAAAAACGGCTGCAGCTCCTACGCAATATAATATTTGACGAAGATATCGATGAATCTGAACGTGCACAATGTAATTATTCTAATTTTATGCTGATACATATTGAATTCTATTTAAATTGCCCATTTGAATTATTACTGATGATAATTTGTAAATGGAATGGAGAAACTAAGAATAATTATTGAATAAGTGAGTTATTTTCTTGTCTTTAATTTTAGGTCTTATTGAATTTGTTCACTCAATAAACTTACCAACGCTCTCTGATGATATTGTTGATGACTCAAAATATTCAAGGCTGGCCAGGTTAGATAATTTCCGCAGGAAACTGGAGTACCTCTCAAAAATATTGGCCAAGTTCAGACGAAGGAAAAATAAACAAGTGGATTGGGGTGTTTATCTGAAAAGAGAACGAGATGTTATGAAAGCAAAACAGGAAGGAAAACCCTTGAGTAAAATGATGAAATATTCGGGCATTGAGTTTGAAGAGTCTGATGAAGATGAGGAAAGTGATGAGAACGATAATTCGCCTCTAAGAATCACTAAAATTGTTCGCGACAAATTCGTTGGTTGCAAAGAGTATGGTGATGAGAGTGGTCACAAAAATGTAGCAAATAAAAATGTCAATGAGGATGAGGAAGAAGGCAGTGACTGCGAAGAAGACTTGCATGAAGAATTTGCTAATAACATTAAAATAAATTTTAATGAGTTAGTAAGTGCCAAAGATTCAAGTCCAGAGTTGAAGGCTATGCTTAATAAAATCAATGTCAACCTAGCTGCTGGAACCACAACATTTTACTACTCAGATGAAATTAACAAAGTCATCGATGGACGTTTGGAGGATATTAAAGTAGAAGAAGAGAGTATACATGAAGAACTGAAAGAATTAGACTGTGATATAAGCACCCCAGATAAATTGAATTACAAAAATAAAATACATCCAGCTAACTATGACGAAGTTGAAATGCTGGGAAACCGGCTCGGATCTTTTAGTATGGCTAATGAATTCTTGACGATGGAAGAGCCTACTATATTTGTCCGGCACGAAGTTCCTCAGTCGGCAGATTTGTTCCAAAAGGAATACGACTTTTCTCATTTCACACCCCTGACCAAAGAATGTCTAGAAATCAAATTCGTAAGATGTCGTCTACTTCCGTAAGGGCTACTAGTTTATCGAAACTAGTTTTATTTCAACAAGCTTGTTGACAAGTTTTAAGTGTATGGTTTAAAGTTAATGTATAAAATGTTATATTTAGTATTGTTCTAGAGAAGGACATGATAATGATAGATGGACTGGGCTCATGTTTAGCGTCACAAAATGAAAATCCCATTGAAATAGAAAGCCAAAAAGGGGTGAACAATTTGTCTGCATCATTAGGATGTTATTACGAGCTTTTTAAAATGATTCGAATTACGGAAGAAATAGGCGTGTCATTAGAACTGCTAAAGGTACAATCCTTTATTTTCTTTCTCGCTAAGCAAGTGCTAAAATTAACTTTTCTAATGATTTTTCAGACACTATTTTCGCGAGACTATTTAAAAGACGGTCTTGAAGATCTAATGGAAAAGAAACTCATTTTCCTCGTAGGTGTTCATAATAGAAAGTAAGTTGTTATAACGTTCACATCTTACTGTTTACAGCGTAAAGCAGTAATTTATGATTTATAAATACTTTTATAGGTTTATCTCAGTTGAGTTCATACATAGTTGGTCTCTACCAGTGAAACTGAAAAACAGTAAATTCCTAAATCTGAAGACATCCAGGTAAATAGAATGATGATCTGAAATTCTTATCGTACAATTTAAAAATAATTATCAAATTAATTTTTTTATATTATGGTAGGCGTTACGTTGTTCACCCATGGATTACTTCCGGAGGTAAAGTGGAATGGAAACTGGTGATAAAATTATTTACAATAATATTAAGCTATATGGATACTGTCAGTGTAACTGTCGATGATCTCTGCTGCTCGATGGTACCCATTCTTTCAGTTGTGGAAACTCTGCTACTTGTCGAGGTATACACACATTTTTTTTGCTTTTTGTAATTGTTTTCAAATTCATGATATTGAGAATGACAAGTCATTTAAATTCTTTAACTGTGTTGGTTACAGTGTCTGGTGAAACTGAATGTTGTAACGCTATATAAATTCAAAGATTGTGGAAAAACAACACTTTGGTCAAAGCCTTCTGTATCTCACTACATAAGCCGATGTAAAATATTTTGATTTTTCCTTTAAATATTACAATGAATAATTTTCATTATTAGTAAATTGAGTTTTATTATTACTGTGTATTTCGTTTTATTACACAGTGCAAGATTTTGATTCGTTTTTGGATCTCGAAAATTTGTCAGTAAAACTGGGACCGAAATATTTCAAAAGATTTTGTGATGTTCAGATGTTACTAAGGTCTATGAATTTCACCTGAACTTCAGATATATGCCAAAAATGTAGCTCAGAGGTATGTTGCTGTAACGGTTCTAGGCTAATTCGTCAATAAAATTTCGACAATTGTAGGAGGCTATTCCGATAATTACAATGGAGATTTCGACAGAAATAAGTGAAATATCGACAATGGTAA